>PVIJ01002868.1:0-148687 GCA_004024925.1 Scalopus aquaticus | reverse complement strand
GGCGGAGGGAGGGAAGGGAAAGGGCACAAAATGGAATAGAAAAGAACACAAGGGACCGTGGAGATGGATCACGGGTGAATTGGTGGTGGGCTACCCAAGGGTAATACGAAATGTAAAAGACATAAATAACAATAAAAATATATATTTAAAAAAAAAAAGAACACAAGCATTGTGTAAAGATTCCTCTTCGTTTAGCTGTTCAGGACTCAACACCAGCCTGTCACTCATCGTGTCATGTGTCCCCCATCTTAATTAGGTGCCATTGTCCCTGAATGGAGAATGGGGACAGGAATAAACATTCATCAGTAAACATTCACTCTGAGCTGGGAGCAGTCTTTTTGTTATAAGATTATTATTTTTATAATTATATCTTATTGGCATTTGATATTTCACTTGTTTTTCTCAACAGTTCCTAGAAATAGTTGTCATTATCCTCATGTCACATGTGAAACAAACTCAGAGAGGATAAGTAAATTGCCTAAATGCATAGAACCAGTAAAGAACAGAGCTGGTTCCCCCCTCCCCCCCCCACTTCAAAATACTGAACCTTGGGCTCACTGCTTACATGTTGTATCTAGACTCCTGGTGCCATAGAGAAATTATCAGAGGTACTAGCTTATTTATGTTAGTGTGGAAGTTAATTTATCCTTAAATGGCATTTTGGAAGTCTCATAGAAAATTAGCATCAAATTTAGTCGTTTCAAATTTCTTAGCACTGGGAACACAGCTTTAGCACATCTAAGTAGAATGTTCCTTTATGTGCTGGGACCCAGAATTTGCGTTACCCCAGACAGGGTGAGTATGAGATTTATTTTTGTGTTATACTTATCTTTCTTGTTCAGCCCTCCTCTGAAGGTGCCTACTCTGTGCTTGGCCCTGTGTCAGGGACTGAGGATATAAAATGTAATCTCAGTTCTCTCTCAGCCCAGGGCGCACAGCACAGCTTGGTAAGTGTGTTAAGAGAGAGCGGAGGTTTGGGGGCCTCAGGTAGCGCAGAAGAAGGCACCTGGCTCTAGCTGCAGTTTGGTGATGGAAACAGGTGGCTTACAGAGCTTGCATGACAGGAGTTTCTAAGAATGAGGAAGGATAGAGGTGAGTGAGGAGGAGGTGTTGATCTATGGGGGAAGGCTAGTTTTCTCACAAGGGAACCATGTCTGTAAGAAGAAGAATGAGCAGTCATGGTGTGCATGATGAATACGGATACTAATTTTGTCCGAGAGACTTTTGGGGTGTTAACTAAGGGTTATTTTTTAGTAAATAAACTAGATTTTAGGGTTGTTGTTTATCTTACTACCGGGGATGGATTATCTTGTCTTCTTGTCAATGTGATTCTTTTATGGGTTGGATTTCACTGTATTTGATACATGGGATATTGAAGTCCCTTATTTTGGTTGTTGGGTGTGCAATGGTTGAGCACTAGTATTTGTAGGGATCTGCTTTTGGAGAACAAAAGGAAAAATCATGGCTTTTTATATCTTTATTTTTAAGCTATGACAATTAAAAAAAGAATGTAAGCAATTTTATTGCCTGAATTTAGAATTGGATGACGAACATTGAGCACAGGTGTCTATATGGTATGTAAATAGGGCAGTGGTGAGTTCACGCCCCAACTGTGATGCAAGCCTGGGATGGCTAGTCTCTGACACAATGTCAGGTTGGCAGGTCTGAGTGTGTCAACCCGTATGAATATGTATGTCGTTAGCATTGCATGCAAATGCTCCATACAAATATGGAGAGAAAACTCCTAGTTAACAGCAATGTCTGCAGTGGAGAGTGTTCTGGTAAATTTATGTTTTGATAAAGGTTAAGCCTAAACCTTTGTTGATATTATTGAGAGTGTTTCCAAAAGTTAGATGACCAACCAGAGTGCAGCCAACTTTGACTCAAAAACTAGTCTTTCATTTATAGAACAGGCCAAATATCATAGACACTCAGCAGATAGGTGGCTCCATAGTGCGTATAGAGGGCCCGGATGGTATTCCTGTTATCTTCAGGACATTGCAAATAATTTTTTGAACTGATTATGAGGATGCCCTTTTGAGATTAAACTTGATGCCTAAAGTCAGAATAGACAGAAAAGCCATCCTACTAGTTGAATTGTTTTGAATGACTTAGTTTTCTGTGTACAGAGAATTAAGGATACGATCTTAGTTCAAAGCACAGGAAGTTTTGAATGGTAGCGAGATATGTGGCTAAGAAACCAGAAATAATTTGCAACGATATGTGGATTGTCACATCATCTTTTAAAATGACCTGTTCCTGCAAGGCAGTCTATCTCCGTCATTATGCTTCTGGTTTGCTGTTTCTGCAATGGGGGTAATATGTGACCCTTATTTTAAGTTGAGAGGACTCATGAAAACATGGTGGGAAAGCCCTCTGCACAATGCAGAGGACAGGCTCTGCTAAATAAAAATGTGAAGTCAAATTCCCCCTCCGGAGGAGAGATGTGGGGAGATAACTGGCTTTCCTTTTTGGCCTCTTACAATTTTATTTCAATTGCTGTGTAATTGAGAATTACAGGGAAATGTGTCTGCCCTGACTTGTGGGAGGCAAAGCCAGGTGTACATCGGCAAGCTGCTCTGCACTTGACTGATAAACCATTCAGATCACACATTGAAAGCCAAGTGGTGTAATTATTGCTGAGGATCCCGAAATGTAATCTTCTGAAATGGGAATTAATACCAGGTAAAAAAGGGTATGTTTTATGAAAGATCAGTTTTCTTCTTCTGTACCATTTTGTGCTTTTATAAATGTTAGATTTGATCTTGTAGCAGTGAAGTTACTGTAGTATATGCACATATTAATTATCAACCATGAGCACCTGAAATTTATGTTCTAATGCAGTTACTTCAACTTAAAAAAAAAACAAACAAACCATAAAACCAGATTTTGTGATGAATTGATGTTCATGGCCCTGCGAAAGAGTTAACCTAACCTTATTAATTAAGGCGGGAAGATGTTCAAGTCTATTGAATATTGTTGGATTACAAGGTCATTTTGAAGGACAGAATAGGCAATAATTAGAACAGGCAGAAATTAAGCCATAATGAACAGTAATCCTAAAGAAAATTAAAACACAGAAAACACTGCATTATTTATTTGGATGCAGTGGGGATGTGCCAAGGGAGAGGCAGCTGGCTTTCTGCTTTTTGGAATGTTTGTAGACTGGAGAAGAAACTGTCAATCAGACTTAAGCTCTCACTTAATTCTGGCTCTTAGGCCTGATATAAGTGTAAAATGAAGCTGGGAACAGACACAGTTAAGTATGTGACTTAGGACAGAGAAGACATGGGCCTTGGTGACAAGGAGACATGAGGTAGGTCGGGTTGTGGCTACACCAGTTTCATCATTACTACCTGCTGTTTTCTCTGTTCTTTCCCCAGCAGATCTTTGGACCATAAGAGCTGATTTTAGATGCAGATAAGACCTAGGTTCCCATGCTTTTTTACCTCTGTTACTCCAGGAAATAGAGAACTAAAGGGTTTCTCGTTCATTCACATCACTGTATCTGTAAAATGGAAATTAAAAAATAACATGCAGGGTTATTATGGGAATTAAATTTTAGCCCTTAGAATAAAATTGAACCACTTCGAAGAGTGCTCAGCAACTGATATTTTTGTTGTTACTATGGAATAAATTGAAAATTGAGACAAGCTCTTGGCATGGAAATGCTTGAAAGAGTCACTTTATTTTGTATTTGTAGAAATAATTCAGCATTCCCAGTTTTCAAATTTATTACCATTTATAACAGTTTATTTCGTTTTATTTGGATTTCCTAGAAGTAACATTGTTTTGATTACTGTCACTCATGGTTTTGTATAAAACATCTTCATTAAACAATGTTGCGTAGTTTTTCTAGAAGCTAATGTCTGTTGTAGAACTTCCATTGATATCAGTATAAGTTGATCCTTTTAATGAGGCTATGCATATGGACTTAGTGATTCTCATCATGCATTTAAGGTGAAAAAATTTTGCCATTAATGCAGCTTGGTATAACACAAGCTCACAATTCACAAATGAACTGTTTCTCAATTTATACTCAGGACCCTTACCTTTTTAAAACAATCCCCTAATGAGGCTTTGCTTCCTCACAAGCATTGTGATACCATCAGGACTTTTTTCAGTGTCAGCTTTTAAATAGAAGAGCTGGATGGAGGCTGGGGGAGAACCAAAACTCATGCTGAATTCTGTATTTTAATTTGAAAGGATAGAAACTAACATATACATTCTGTTTCTACTTCATAAAAAGGTATGGGTTCCAGTTTCATTTTGTATCTGAAGATCTGTCAATGTCCATGGTGATTTCCAGGTACATCACCATGGCGGTCTTGCTCTTTGGGGGATCCCTAGTTCTCTTATCTGTGTGGTTCTACCCAGAGCTTATCGATGTTGATAAAGAGATGACAACATCATCTATAGTGTTTGTTGATATTAGCGTTATTTATAGCTTTATAGTTGCCATTCATCATATTTAACACCATCTTGGCAGATTCAAAATTTTGTAATTTTTCATCCAGAAATGGGTTTATATTGTGATCTTTTCCATGTTGTGTATTACACAAAGTCCACATTTGAAAGGAGATTGTAGATGCTTCCTCAGGGTGACTTTTATATCTAATTTTCTTTATCCTCAGCCAGCTGAACTGTGGTTCCTTGAGCTCAGGGAATGTGGTCTGTCATATTTTAACCAGACATAGAGCCTGGCATGTATTAGTATCCAGTGAATGTGTCAATGAATAATAAAGTTGTGTTTCACTGTTTGCATAGCATCTATGTTTATTACCAGATTCATTTCCTCAAAGTCTTATGAAATCCTGACCTGTCTTGCCAAACTCCTAGATCTCCTCTCCTCCCATTTGACTACCCGCATAGATATGTTACAATGTCTTAAAGAATTGTCTGTTAAGGAAATAGTAGGTGTGTTGTATTGCACCTTATATGAGTCAGAATTGGTTACTCCTAAATAAACAACCCCCAATCTGGGCACAGTAAGGGTTGATTTCTCTCTCACATCACAAGCCAATGCATGTTGGAAGCTGAGGTGGTAGTTTGAGAACTCTGCTCCATGCAGTCATTCAGTTATCTAATCACTTCTGTCTGTTTTCTTTGCTTTCCCTCATGCCTTGTCATTCTCCATTAGATGAGCTACATTGGGCATGCAGTGAAGAAAGAGAGGAACCCAGTGCAACATGAGAAATTTTAGGGGCTAGGTCTGGAAGTTGGGTATATTTTATCTATCTGTGTTTCAAAGGTCAGAATTCAGTCACTTGCTTGACTGCAGGGGCTTAAAATGTGGAGTAGTGGTATGTCCAGGGAAAAGACAAAAAGTGGGTCTTGGTGCCCATGGTAGTCCTTACTGTATGCCCTTTTATTGCATGTCTGTCCTTCTGGGTAAGAAAGAAAGAGTCAAATGTTTTGTGTGTCCTTTCAGCTCCTAAGATGCTTGCTATATTGTCATTGACGAGCTGAATTTGCAATTAAGGGGAAGCAAGCACTGTCAGTAGTAAAAGTAATACTTTAGGTTGAGAAACTCTTTTCTGCTCTCCTTGCTTTGACTGTAGACCTGTCTCTTATGTCTGGTTCAATCACGGATGACATTGCTGTCCAATCAAAGTGAGCCTGCGAACTTGCAATAATATAATACATAGGGTACAGGAAGTTAAGGTATAAAATACAGACTAGATTTTTTTCGAAGTCAATGAAAAAATATTTTTTCTTTGTTTAATTCAACTTTTTATTGAGTGTATATTTTATTTTCAGTGTATAGCCTAGTCAAAAGGTATTTAAGATTGTCTAACAAATGAACCCTGCCTAGAAAGACACACGACCTAATAGATCAGAACAAGAGTTTAAATTCTTGGAGGATGAAAGAGTCTACATTCTTTCACTTGGAACCACCTGGGTCATTTTTTAAATCTCTCTGAACCAATTTTTCATCTATAAATTTTGAAAAATAATGAGTTCTAGGAGTGAAAAATAAATGAGAGTTTATTAGGTTTTATTAAGTCTTTGAAAAATTATCTTTAAGCCAGTTTGGACTGTCTCATGTATTGGCCATATACTGAACTGAGACGCCTCAGACAGTCACAAGGAAATCGTTTCCTAGAGACCCGTCTTGCTGATGTTGCTGCTTGAAAACTGGAGCTGAGTGGAGGACAGAAGTAAACTGCCAGTTGTGCTATATCCATATTTACCAAACCCTAGGACTTTTATTCTGTAATTTTGAAAAGTTTGTATTTACCTCCCATTAGTGAGAATGAATCATCCTTATAATGGTACCAGGTAAGTTTTAAGGTTGATGTTTTGTGAAAATATGTGTGAATCATATTCTTTGAAAAAAGTCAGTTTCTTAGGCCATCGGTTCCTTAAAAATTAACGTTTTCTTTTGGGGACAAAGGTAACACTTTGAATTTGCTGTAAAGAAGAAACTTTAGTTTTCAAATGAGGAGAGATGTATGTAAATAGTGAATCATGAGTAATGTAAATGCTTCAAATAGTTTGTGTATATTCCCAGTTGATGTCTACAGAATAGCAAACACTGGGAGAATCTGGTCTCTTCCAGTGGACTGTTTTTTGTTTTTTTTTTTTTTTTGGTCATGAAACTTGTGCATGTATTTTATGAAGTGTTAATGCAGTTAGTATCTAATGTCTCTAATTTATGCAATTGGATATTTCATAAATGGATTTTCTGCATGCAGGCATTTGTACCCATTAATATTTATGCAAGTATTTAAATCAATGCAAGGGCATCTGTCTGAGTATGTGATAAAAATATGCATATGCATGAACATTTGTACCAGGGGTAAGTTCCCAAAGTTAGTGATTGCTGAGGTTACAGTTTTCAATGTTTGTCCTTTTAGCAAAATTTCTTTGACTACAAAAGACATGTAGATAAATAGCATAAACTTGAATATTGACAAAATGGTTTTATTAACTGTACTTAATACATGTGAATGACAAGTCTTTAATCAGAATGCAATTGTTAGAAAAGAGTATTTTAGAATATGTAATGGCTTTCACAAAGAGCAGCTTCTAATATATCGCCAGTGCAAAGAACATGTTAGTAATTAATTTTTATCAGAAATATTTTGTTTCCTTCTTACTTATTTCATTTTAGCTTGAGTTTGACTCCTAGAAATAGTGGTTCCACTCACTACAAAACTTCCTTTTCATACATTAGGATTTATATATGAGGAATGACAGAGTGGGGGAAGGGCAGGAGGGGCAGAAGGGAATCTAATTTCAAGTCCTCCATGGTCATTGTTGATAGACTTGCCCATGTCATCTCAGGTGATCTTGACTTCTGGAATTTTTCTAGAATGGAAACTGTGGTCTCTTGGGTCCAGATTTCCTAGACCAGCTAAGGAAGCTAAACTAGGATGCCTGGCCATTGTTGGGACGCGGCTGAAAAGCATAAGTGTTGATGGTCATCAAGGCTTGCTGCTCTATGAGCCCTTGTCTGTTTCTTTGTTAGTTAAGAAGAAAACCTCTCTTTGATCTCTTTGTACTTCTGATTCTTCTGGTTTGTCTAGTTATTAGGTTTAGTTGGCAGAATGTTTTTCTTCATTTATAAACTTATTTGTTGGTTAACTTCCAGTTCTCTATGTTAACAGTTCATGGGAGGTCAAGAGTAAACAGAGGTGATTCTGAAATACCAGTTTTGTGGTTTAAAGATGTGTGAAAGATTTCTTCTTCTTCTTTTTTTTTTTTTTTTTGCATCCCATTGCTAAGTAATTTAAAATCTACCAGCTGTTTGGAAGGGAGTGAGAATCTTGGTGTTTCTTTGTCCCTCTTAAGGAACTTCTTTGCAGTGAAATTTTGGTTGGCTGATTTTAGGTTGAAATGCAAGGGGATGATTTGTTTTTTTTAATGAGAAAAAAAGGGTAGGGAAAATTGTAAACTTAGGTGTGAGGGAATTGCTTCCTTAGAGCTATACTATGCTTTCTCAAAGCCCAAATATTTTAATTAAATTAAATATGATTAAATGGGGAGAAGGTGCAGGCTTTGTTTCTGAGTTTCGTATGTGGAAGCAAGGCCATCTATCAGCCGCATCACAGAGCTGGCTGGTGCAGTGTTCCACAGCTCCAATTGGCATAGAGTATTGCTTGCGTCTGGAAACATCGCTCCAGGCAAGCCCTAAAGGATAGAATTTAGGGCCTACATCACATGTGCCTCTATCTCCTGGAGGAGGCTCAGAGCCCATTTCAGGAAGGGTTTTGTCTCTCTTGTTGGTATTTACATGGTTCACCTCTAAGCAGAGGCCTTCCTTTCATTTAGGCTCAAGTTGAAGGAATATGTAATGTAGAAACTTTAAAGTAGGAAGTAACTTGATAGGTTGTAGGCATGGAGAGAGGGCTAGCATGAGCAAATGGGGAAGTGGTACAGGATGTAGGAGGAAAGATCAGGCTGGATGCTAATAAGAGAGTTGGGGCATTGGGACATTACTGTACTTACAAGGGAAGCTATTGAAAGTTTTAAAGTAGAGGTGTGGCACCATTTGATTTCCATTTTCAAAAAGATTACCTTGACTTACATGTGGGAAAAATTAGAGTGCCTGGGGCCAAGACTTAGCACAAGGAATAATTATAGGAGACAGTGAGATACAGTGGTTTGGACTAAGGCATGGCACTAGAAATGGAGTAAAGAGGACACTTTCAAGTTTTATTTTAGAGGTTGGGCTTCTTTAGTTCATGCTGAAGAATGAAATATTGAGAAGGAAGAAACAGAGGAAATAGAGATAGACTTTTTGGTTCTAGCAAACGGGTGAATGACTTGGTCATTTAACTTAGATGGGAAAGAGTAGGGGAGGAACAAGTGGGAAGTAGAATTTCCATTGGGTTGGATATGGACATCGGTCTGGTGGTGACCACTCAGCTGTTCTTGCTAACATGAAAATTGGGCAAAAAGAGGGGAGGAGGTATAAATTTGAAATAGTCATCAGCATCTACATGGTATTTAAAACCCTGATCAAATCCTCATTAAATTTGTCACACGCAAGGAGTTACTAACCTTGGCAAGAGTACTTTCAGTGGAGGGGTGGAGAGGGTCAGCTTGGAATGGGAGGTGATAAATTAGAAATAGTGAATAGGTGTAACTTGTTCAAGATGTTTTGCTGTGAAGGGCAGCAAAGAAAGGGCTGCTGAAGTTGGAACTAAATTTAAGGTCAAAGATTTTTGTGTTTATCATTTTGTTTGTTATTTTAATATGGGAGCTTCTAAATCCTGTTTGAATTGCCACTGGTGGAAGTAACCTAGTGGGGTAGGAGGGCGTGGTGACGCAGGAGAGGGGTGACAGCTGGAGGAGAATGTTGGGGATGGAAATGAAGTCCTATGTGTAAGGGTGCAGGAATATTTCTACCATTGTACCAGGAGGGAAAGCTTCAAGTATGTGTTTTTAAAGGTTGGTTTATGTTGGGTGGTAGGAAGGTGAGGGAATCACAATAGATTATTTCCACTTTCTGGAGATCTGTTTGTGGGCTCTGCCTGTTCTACCTTTCCACTCTCTTTCACTAATCTCCTTTTTTTTTTTTTTTTTCAGTGCTTAAGAACCAGTCTGGATAACTCCAGTCTCAATTTGTTATGTCTAAGTCCTTTTGCAGGCGTCTGTAAGCAAGAGCATAGAAAGGCTCAGAGTGATTCTCAGAGATTTTCTTTTATCTGAGAGCTGAGCTATCCAGTAAGGTACCCACTGGCCATCTGTGGCTAGTGAGTATTTGAAACATGGCTAGTGCAATGAAAGAAATACACATTTAATTTTATTTAATTTAAACAAAAAACTGACACTTGATCAGTTATTGGAAAACTTCTACTATATTTGGGACAATATAGATATGTGAATATTTTTTTCAATACACCAATTACTTATGATAAAATTTAGCACTGGGATTGCACTATACTGTGAGTGTAAATTGCACCCTGACATCTGACTTCGTGAAAAAAATAATGTAAACTGTCTCATTAATAATTTTATTTTGATCACATGTTGAAATAACAACTTGGATATGTCCCATTTTTTAAAAATTTATTTTGCTTGATACAAAATTTCTTTTTATAAGTAGTTACTAGAAAAAATTATAATTGAGATGTTCAAGTTAAAATTATATTTCTCCTGAGTGCACTGATGTAGGGGCTGTGCCAATAAGAAAGGGTCCTGTTTTAGTTGTGTATTTGGTGCTACTGATCCAGGAGCAGTTCACTTCTCATTAAAAATTGCTGTTTAGGGACCTCCCTGGTGGTACAGCGTTTAAGTGCTGCGCTGTGGAGCTGTCGGCAGCTGTGACGCGAGTTCGACGCCTGGCCAGGGAGATTCCCACATGGCGCAGCAGACCTCTCCTGCCTCACCCGCTGCTCCCCTCAGCAGTGTATTTCCGTTCATCTCCTGTTCTGCTCCCCACTCTGTCTCTGGTGAACCTTCTCACCGCCCAATGCCTCTGGCCTGTACCCCAGCTTGTATGCATAAATTAAAAAAAAAATCTTTAAAAAAATTGCTGTTTAGGATAGTTGAGAGAATGTGGCCCCTGAGGCTTGATGCTACTTGCTCAGAGTCTGGTATTTGAACCCTGGATCTCTGCAGACTCTGCATGACAATCATTTTGTACAGACTTTCACTGTAGTTATTTTGTGTTTACACTAGCAAAGGATATTTACATGGACACTTAAAAGATAGAATTTAGTCTTTAACTCAAGCAGTTGAATTTATGACTCTCAGGGTATGGTTGTAATGTACTGTTAGTGACTTTGCTTTGATTTAATTGAGGATACACAGTTTATAGTTAGATCTCTGCCGTGCTTGAATTAAAGGACTAACAGTCATTTTTTTCATGTTTCTTGTTTACTACTAATGATGACCACTGTTTGCTCCATGTAGTGAATCTGCTGTCACCAAGTGCTGGTATGTGCTTTGACAATTATTCCATGTTTGTGGATACTCTTTTGTCTTGAGATTGTTAAGTTTTCATTAAGGATTCTTTTGAAAAAAGATTTGTTTTTATAGGAATAATTTCAAGTTAATAAATTTTAAAGAAACTGAGGTTCATGATCCACTATAATGTTCTATGGGCCGCCGAAGGTCAGTGCATCCCATACTGAACTCATTACACATTTTACTTATTCTTCATTCTTTATCTTATTTAATGTCACCCATAGACATCATCACAAAGTCAGAAAGCTGTCATTTTTAACTCCCGCTTTTCCATCACTCCCAGCATGTAGCCACCAATCATTTGGAGGCAATTCTCTAAGTCCTTCTAGCTTCTCATATCCTCCTCCTTACCCCCTGCCACTGCCTCGTTCAGACCATCAACATCTCTAGCTTTCTTCTCACTTCTTTTCCCTTGGTGTTGTCTACTCACTCATGTCTCCCAGCTCATCTGTGATCGCACAGGGAAGATCTTTGATCTTTGAGTTTTTTTAGGTCTCAGCTGAGAGAGAGATTCCTAAATTGTGTTTTTCTCTTCATATGCACTCTTTCAACCCTCACTCCTGAAGACTGTCAGCAAAGCTTACTCAGCATAACTTTGACTGGATGCACAATCAGCGGCAGTGCTGAGGGCCTCTGCTGAATACAAGATTGCACACTCCACCCATGTCCTGGCTCAGCTCACTGGATCCAGTGAAAATCCCTCCCTGGCTACTCCAGTTAATGAGGGACAGATTTCATTTTTGGAGGCTAAGTCCTGTAGTAATCTGTCCCTGGGGAATAAAACTGTATAGAAATCACTAAAATATGATATCTGATACTCGGTAACCTTAGGACAAGCTGTAGATAATTTCCTTATAGGTGTATAGGCAGAGCATTTGGTTTGTTGTTTATGAGCCAAAGTTTGCAATAGGAAACTTAAAAAAGGATAAAGATAAAAAGGGGCTGTAAAAATTTCATATAATCAAATCACAGGTTTAAGTCCTCTTTGAAAAATCAGTCAAATTTCATAAGGATAGTAAAAAGAATTCCATTAATATAAGTCATGCCCAGAGCTCCACATTACTATGTCGCTTCAGCAGTTACTTTGGGGCTCTCTCCAAACAGGATATAATTTCAGAAATGAGTCTGCTTCCATCCTGCCTTTAGTGAAAAGGGAACAGTTATTTCTGTCTATAATGTAGCAACAAGATGCCAGTAGCAACTCAGGCATTTTTTTTTTTTTTTGCGTCTGATGAAGAGATATTGGTATTTTTATATGGCATATAGGATTTCATAAGGGGCGTAATGGAGAGTTTAGTTAAACAAAATGTTCTTTTCTGCTCGGTCTCAATTCACTCCTGGCAACTTTCAGAATGGTGGGTCGCTGTGTTACAGATACCTGTTTACGAATGACTCATATCGACAGACAGCCCCACCCAGCTTGGTCCCCCTGCTGAATAAGAGTCTTGTGAAAAATTTCAGAACTTTTGAAGTATAATTGGACTTTTAGCCAGAGGGAAAATAACTGCCAAAAGTATTATCAGTTAGAGGAAGTCCTCTGTGCCTAGATTTTCAAACGTGAGGCAATAATCAATATGGTTGATCTCTATATCAAAATTGTATGCACTGAACAGTTTCTGTTCTGCCTTATTTTATTTTAAAAAAATGTGTTCTTTTCCCTGTATTTTCAATAATTGGGTTCAACTTAGTTAACAAGCGTCTCCTTATAAACGTGAAGGATAGGGACTTATCTGTAATTTATAGTTTTCAGTGTGAATGAAATTGCTTTCTTCAAAATAGGTCAATGAAGTCAGCCACTCTGAGAGAAGGAAAGTATTTGGCGGGGAGAGGAAACTTATGCTTGGATGGTGAACATGCTGGGAAAAGGGATAGATAGAGCTGACCCCTCAATAGAGAGAAAGTGAAGGGTTTGGGACTGCTCTAAACTTGGGATTTGGGATACTGAGCTGCAAAAGGGGGAAAGACAAATTTGTGCTTTCCTGAAATACTCCTAGGGGCTGTCTTACTGTTGGTACAAATAGTATCTTTATATGATGGAATATTTTTCAGTGGCTGAGGAAACAAAGTAGATTTATGGTTAATAAGAGAATGTAAGACAAACTGTATAGTTGCTCTCATTCTTGTATGTGAATTTGAAAGGTTATATTAGTTTATATGAGTATATGCAGAGTATTTATGGAAGAAATGTAATAAATAGCCTCTGGGATAGGATCCTGGAGAGCTGAGTCTGAGGTAGGATAAGCTTTTTGTAATTTTTTAGCCATTTTGAATTATTATGTGCATTACTTTTAAATTAGAAAAAGGAGTAGTTAAGAGTTTTCTAGGATTACTCTTACCCTTAGGAAAGTTGGTGGGGCGGTATGAGGTTGAGGGAGAGGGAAGGGGGAAGGGTTCCGGGACTAGGCAGATAATCTCTTTGTCCTTTCTTCTGGGTTGCAAAGCTCAGAGCTCTTGTACCTCAGGATTCCTTCATTTTTATTACCTCAGCTGGATTATGGTTAAATAGCTTTTCTGGGCTGACCTGGAATTGAACTACTATTTATAATCTCTTTCTATGGGGGAAATTCTACAGTGTTCCAGAGAGCATAGTAGACTAAATTGCCTCCACCCATTCCCTTTCAATTTCATGTCTATTACCTTCCTAAAGAAAAAAAAAAAAGGCCTTTAGACTATTTCAGGCCTTATTCATTCACATTCTCAGTCATCTCATCTGAGATGACAAAAGCACTTTGCGATTTATGTGCTTGGGTTCCTTCTAGGTTTTTAGTTTTTGTTTATTTTTTCTAATAAATACCATTTTTTTTCAATTTATTTCCTAACTTAGCTTTTAAATATTTCTGAGGAAAGAGTATAGACATTCAACAAATATTTGTTGGGTCAGTAAATTAAAGTGTGTGTCTAAGCAGATTGGTTACTATAAACCGTCATAGGTTAAATTTTCATGGTCTAAGACATACTGCAGGGAGTGCTTTAATCTAGTACAGGACTTCTCAACATTAGCACTATTAATAGCTTGGTCCAGATAATTCTTTGCTGTGATTGTCCCATGTTTAGCAGTAAATGCCAATATGGACCTTTCAGTAGGAACAATAAAAAATGTCCATTGCCAGATGTCCGTGGGTAAAATTGCCCTAGTTAGCAAACACTGATTTGGAGTGATTTTGGATTCACAATTGATGTCCAAGAATTGTTCTATATCGAGAGAAGTCTTCTATCCTGGAGACCTAGACGTAGGGGTGAAGTAAAGCTTCTGAACGCTATATAGTGTTTTTGTGTAGACTCAGTACAGGTGTCCATTTGGGCAGATGGGGTAGAAGAGGGCCAGGGAAGGAAGTGTAGGTTGAATTTCATCTTCCATTGGTCCCCTCCATCATTCCTGCAGGATTTTCTGAGTTCCCATGGCCTGAATCTGAAAGTCTGCCTGAGTTGATAGATCTAAGTTTCTTGGACTCACGTGAGAACATGAAATGGCAGACTTGAGTGGTTGCAACATTAAATTGGCTATGCTGTGATCCTTTCCAAATAGCACATCAAGAAAACACTTCCTTATTAGTGTGGATAAAAGACAGACTCTGCTTCTCAGATGCATTCATTGCACAAATGTTTATTGAGCATCTACCATGTGCCAGGAAGAAAAAATGCTCTCCTTTACCCACCACACTTCTTTCTATATGAAATATTCTATTTTCACGCATTTGGAGTGATTATTTCATTTAACATTATTCAGAAATTCTCCTATGAGCACCAAGTCTTCTCCTTTCCCCCCACTTAATTTGCTTGCTTTCTGAAGGACCAATTACAATTAAAAGGAAGAGGAAGCGCAATCAAGGCGATGGCTAGACTTTTCAGAGGAATCCTTAGCTGCACTTCAGTGTTCCGTGAGTGCACACGCATGCTGGGCTGCATTCTGGAAGCCCTCTTCAACTGTTCTTGTATTTATGAGTTTTCCTACAATGCATCGGTGCATCAGCTGCCAAGACAGTTTGTAGAATCTCCTTCCCTGGAGGCCTATAAAAATAGAACTAAATACCCATCTGTCCAGAATGGTTTTGATGCAGTCCTGCTGATTAGAAAGAACAGGCTAGATTTTTCTGTTAAGGTTCTTTTCTGTCTTGAGTGCACTTAAATGGATCACTTTGCTTTTTGGTAGAGGGAGGGAGAGATGTAAAGTGATACTCTATGAATTTATTGATGTCTCACCATACACATTCTAGTTAATAGAATACATTCTGTCTCTCTTAGGCTTTCGATGTTTCCAAAGCACTTGATGCACTTGGAGCCTTACAGCAACCTGGTGAGCTGAGTGGGACCTTTCTTTGGGCCTCTGGGCACAGAAACATCAGCAAGGCACACAGACCAGATGTTCAGTTAGTGCCCAGAGTCACTGCCAGGCTGATGCAAAGCGGAGATGCCTTTTCTGCCAATCGCTCTCCAGGTTCAAGTTCTTTCCTTTCCATTCTCCTGCTTCTTTGTGTTAGTGGTATTTGCTCTGCCATATGTTGCCAGACATTGATTTGGAGTTGAAAAAAAAATACATGTATATTTTGAGAACCTACTTAATGGCCATTGCCTGTTATTTCCCCTTCCCCCAAAATGCTTTTTCACATAAAATTATTGTAATACTTAATGTCAACCTTACATTTACACACAACGTATTGATGTATGTGTTTATGTGTATATGTGAGTGTGGAAGTGTATGTGTAGGTATGTGAATGTATAGGTGTAGTAGTTTGTGTGTGTGTGCATGTATGTTTGTGTTTGTTTCTGTGTTGGTCAGGGTGTAGTACAAAGTAGTAAACCAACTTGCTGGCAAGTAAAGAGACTACCTAGGTGTGGGAATGAATAACAGAACAGACAAGAAATAAAGAGCGAGGCCACCTCTCCTTTGGGCTATAAAGGTGGAAGGGCATGAGGAAGAAACACCTCTGTCTCTCCCTTCTCCTGACTTCTGATTTCCTATCCATTAGAAAAGAGTCTGCAAGGAAGCCCTGGAAATTTGCTGCCCTGGGTTCCCCTAAAACAGAGCAGAGCAGATGAGGCAGAGAATGGAGCTGAGTTGGAGGCAAAAAGAGAATAACCAGATGTGTCTCCTTCCCTCCCTGCCTCCCTCTCTCTTTCTCTCCTTCCTCTTGAATTTCAACTTAGACCAGAAAATTGCTGTGGATCAGCATCACTCCCTATTAACTATTAGGTAAAATCTCAACATTTGTTCTGCTAATTAGAAAACCAGATACAGATTCACTTTCTTGGTGGTTATTTCAGACTGTTCATTGAACATAGACTGAACCCTCTGAAGCATATGCAATGTTTAGATAAATGTTACTTCAATGAAAGAATATAAAGTAAAATAAAAGGGAAAAAATAGTCTTTTAAGTATTTTGATTATTCATTTTCACTGACATATATATAACATCTGGTTATACACACACACACACACACACACACATTGCATGAAATGTTTACTTGATTTTCCAAAGTCAAAACTATGAAATGAAGCTATTGGAAGAAATCTCAACTTTTCCTTTCTTCTTTTCTGTGCTGTCCCTTTCTTGTTTTTCCTTTATATTAATTTTGACTCATCCTTTATTTTTTTTTTCCAATAGATGAACTCAGGTGTGACTCTAGTGTAAATCTTCCCCTTTCTCAAATGGTAACTTTCAGTACACTCTCTTCCTGTACTTTGTTTGTATCCTTTATAGGCTTATCCTGGAGATCCTCTGTGGCAGTGTGGGGAGATCTGCCCTCTGGATCTGACAGCTCTTGTGTCTGCACAATGGTTTATTTCACCAGCCCCTTGTTGATGGACGTTTGGGTTATTTCCAGTCCTTTGCTATTATTAGTGTTGTAATGAATAGCCTTATGCAGATATCATCTCCTATTTTTTTGCTAGTACTTTTAAAGGTGCTTGATTTTTATAAGAGGAACACATGGATCAAAGAGTAAACACATATGTAATGTAGCTAAATATTTCCAAATTCATCCCCTTTGTGTTGAGCAGTTTTATATTCCCATTAGTAATATATGAGAGGGCCAGTTTCTGTCCAGTCTCACCAGCAACAGTGCCATGAGCTTTTGGGGTTTTTGCTCATTGAACAATTAAACAAATTAAAAAAGACCTCATGCTATTTTAATTTGTATTTCTCTTGTCTTTAGCAAAGTTTGAGCACCTTTTCTTATGCTGTAGCACCTTTGCATTTTCTTTTTGGTGAACTTGTGTTAGTCTTTTGTTTCTATCAGGTTGTTGATTTTTCCTTTTCAGTTTTTAAAAGTTCCTTGTATATGGGGGTATTAGTCCTTCAGGGCTTGTTGCAGGTCCCCCTACTATCTATGTTTTGCTTACAGTGCTTAATTTTTATGTGTACATTGTAGATTCTTATCCATGTTTATTTTGATGTAGTCAAATTAATTTTTATGTCATCTTTCCCCCATTGTTTCTGGATTTTGAGTTCGGAATGGTTTCCCAGTTCCAGGTTATAATGTAACCCTGTGTTTTCTTCTCTGGTTTCATATTTTATATCTTATCCCTTTTGGAATTTATCTTGGTTTGAGGTATGAGGAGTGGATCCAATTATGTATTTTCCACACGACCTAATATTATTTATTAATATTTCTTTTTTCCCTTTGGCTTAGATACCCTTTACCACATGTACTTGGGTCTGTCTCATGTTATCTTTTAGTGCTCCAGTAGCATGCAGGTGTTATAATTGAGGCTCTATAATAACCACTGAAAAGTCTTTGTGTAAAGCAAAAGTCTTGGTGACATGATTTCTGTGTCTATAAAAATATAATGTTTGAAATGGAAGGATTTTTAGAGATGTCCCATGAATGGACTACTTTTATTATTTCATTTTGCAAAGAAGGGAAGTTGGGCTTCAAGAGATTGTGCAAACTCATCCAACTCTGATCTCATTTCCAAGTATATTTTATATTTATTTATGCATTGCATGCATGGACTATAGGAGATCCACCCAGAGGGACTGGAACCCATGTGTTCAACGAATACATGGCATGATTTTCTCATCAGGATGTAAATTTCTCAGAATATGGGTGACGAGTCTCCTAGTAAGGACCTAGATACCATTTGAATGGCTTCTCTTGCCACAAAATAGTATCTTAATCTTGAATATTTAAAATGTTATATGAATTACTTTATTTTAAATTATAACGTGCATTTTAGGACCCTACATTTGAGTCCATTTAGAAAAGAACCCTACACAGATGCCCCAGAAATATGTTAATATTTTGGCCAATCCTTTCCACAGTCTTTTTGCATAATCTTTTGCTTTATTATGATCATGTTAAGTGGAAACAATTTTGAGAGGATGTCAGCATTTTTAAGTATTTGTTAAGTATTTACTTGAGTGGATTAAAGTGCTGTAAGTTTATTATTTTATTTAACTATCATAAAGCCCATTTAGGTATATGCTCTTTATTATTTCACCATTACTGATGAGGCACGGTGACTCTGTGTCTCTCAGCCTCTTATTTGCCCAACCTTGCAGAGCTGGTAAAAGGCAGAACTTGGATTAACTCCTGTGTTTATGCCAGCATCTGTGTTTTAACCACTATGCTCACCAGATCCATTATTTTGTTAATATTTTGACAGATGTGTTAGTCCTTGTTTCTTCAATGATCAGGTTAAATTTCATTTATAATATTATCTTTGAACACAAATTGCTTATACAAGAATGTATGGAGAGGAGTTAAAATATTTTTTTCTTGGAATTTTTTTCTTCAGATATTATTCATATGATCTTGGCATCCGCACAAAGAGGCATCTTGAAAATAAACTAGAATAATGATGGAGAAGGCCAGTGGGAGATAGAAAAACATACCAATTTTATAGACAAAGTTGCTGCTCAAGCATTTTACAGGATGTTCAGAGTTTACTTTCCTATCTTGACTGATCATCCTCTTGCAAGTTTGTTTATGTCAAAATTTGCATAACTATCTTGATTTTTTTCCAGCCTTGCTCAGATCCAGATTGTCTCAGATTCCAAGTTAGAGATGAGATGCAAGATGCATAGTGATGTGTGACTGATGTGAGAATACTTTGGAACTTTATACACAGTCAAAAGTAAATAAAATAGATGTTTCCTGAAAGGCCTCAAATTACAGCCTAACTGAGTCACACACATGTGCCTCAGTTTTGTCAGATCAATAGACAAATCAGGAAGAAAGATGAAAACTTTACTGCCATGATATATTTGTTCTAGCCCAGAAATAGTGGAGAGGACATTTTGAAGAGAGAAATGAATTAAATGTATCATGCCACTATGAATTGACAGTAATAGTGTTCTGCTTGCAGCATTTAAAGTGCAGCTTCAGGGCCTCCCTGGTGGCGCAGCGGTTGGGCGCTGCACTGTGGAGCTGTCGACAGTGGCGGCGCGAGTTCGACACCCGGCCAGGGAGATTCCCGCATGGCGCGGCAGATCTCTCCTGCCCCGCCTGCTGCTCACCTCAGCAGTATGTTTCTGGTCTGCCTGTTCTGCTCCCCGCTCTGTCTCTGGTGGACTCTCTCGCCGCCCCACGCCTCTGGCCTGTACCCCAGCTTGTATGCATAAATAAATCTTTAAAAAAATGATAAAGTGCAGCTTCATGTGTGTCTGTGGGCTGAGCGGAAACAAAATGGTAGACAAGATGATTTTTAACTTTGCACAAAGCTAATACTCTTATCAACTCTGTGCCAGGTACACATGGAATATTCAGCTAAAACAGGGATAGTTTCTGTTAACAAGAGGTTTGTAATTTAGAGCACTAAACTTGTCTTTTTCACCGTGCAGTCTCTATCAGTAAATAAAAGTCTGAACTTATTCCCCAGTAGATTTTATATTTACCCATCAGTTACATGCAGATGCTACTATAGATCCATAAATTAGTAAAGCTTTCTTTTTTTAATTTTTTAAAAAGATTTATTTATTTATGCATACAAGTGGGGTACAGGCCGGAGGCGTGGGGTGGCGAGCGGGTTCACCAGAGACAGAGTGGGGAGCAGCACAGGCAGATCGCCGGAAATATACTGCTGAGGGGAGCAGCAGGCGAGGCAGGAGAGGTCTGCAGCGCCATGTGGGAATCTCCCTGGTCGGGTGTCGAACTCTCGTGGCTGCTGCCGACAGCTCCACAGTGCAGTGCTCAACCGTTGTGCCACTGGGGAGGCCTGCTTTTTAAATTTTAAGAGTAAAAAACCTGCACACCAATTCAGCGTGAGATGCAAATATCCGTATCTATCACTGTGGCGGTGGTGTGCTGTCTAAGCCCGTCTATTGCTTAAGGAACTTCAGCTGGGGACACATTTTATTGTAAGCAAGGTGAGACAAGGCAATATTTGAATGGTAAATTATTTTCTTGGAACTAAAATATTTCTTAGTAGGTCTCTAGACATGCTATATTAATATTTTCTGATATTTTAAGTTGATCCTTGGCTTTCATTTCCACCTTCTTCCTTTTGTAGTTCAGTATTGTTGCATTGAGGGTGGTGTAGGCTAAAAAATTGGGAACTCCAGTTCTTGCATGTGGTTCTTGTATTCTGACATTAACATCAAATATCTGATCAAAGTGCATGATTGGTTAATGACCTTATGCTTCAATATATTTCACTTCTCACCTGGGAAATAAAAGGCTATTTCTGAAATGAAGGATGACTTAGTTAATAATGAGTTATCATAGAAAGACAGTTTTTTCTTTATTACTGTGCTGTGTAACCAAGCGATAAGGTTGTAACACTTGAAAATGCATTTTAATGTACATGCTTTTAACAGAATGTGTCCTGTTAGTTTGCAGATCTGATTTGAAACCTCAGACTTAAAACCTTAAACATTTCAAAGTCTGCTGATGTGTATATCTAAATCTCTGAAAAGTAATTGTTGGTGAAATATTATTGTAATGATAGGCTCATTGATTTCCATTAATTAGATCCATGTTCCTACTATGATAAAGAGCATTTATTAAGAAAATATATTAGAAGTTAATCTTGAGATTAATCAGTTTGTGTGAAATTTGTTATTGAGGTTGCCTTGATAAGTTAAAATATCCATTTTCATTATTTTTATTCTCATATTTCTTTTAAGTTTGGAGCATCTGTTTCTTTGCCTGTGTTGTTCCTCTCAGAATTTGATTAGATTATAATGAAGAAAAGCTTTGAGAGAACATTATGTTAATAAACCTGAAAATATAAGTGAAATGGATTTTTAAAGAAATATGTAGGCTACCAAAATTAACACTAGACCAATAAGAAAAACTGAGGAAAGCAATCAATAAGGAAAATATTGAAAAATATTAAGACATAATTATCCATATAAAAGATTTCTGTCCCTAAGACACTATCTTAGGTATATTTGAGTCCAAGAAATGGCTAAAGAGAAAAGCAATTTATAGAAAAGTCAGCAGAATCACATAGAAATATGTTCTAACACATAAGGGTGGACTTCTTGGGAACTGTGAAGATATTAGAAGGTGAATCTTCACTATGCCTTTTAGGGTTTGTATGGGTCCTGTCTCTGCTTTATATTTGACTGTGGGATTCCCCAGCCTGTCTATTAGCATCTAATTGGAGAACCTCTGCCTGGCCTTGTAGCTCCAACATTTACTACTGTTTGATTATCTACAGCTATCTTCCTCTTGGTTCAAACTCAAAAAACACATTCGTATCGGTCACTAAATGACTAATGCTTTTCCTCCCTAAGCGCCATTTCTGCTCTGGGTATAATGAGGTGTGGTGAAGATACTTGGGTCATTTCATTCATAGTCTGCTTGCAAGTTCCTGGGACCTGAGCATGGGTCACACAGGTAAATTTATTGACATGTCTGCTACAACTCTTCTATTTTCAGGGTACCACCCTATCAAAGGTGCATATATTTGCATAGAGCACAGAAAAGGTAGTAGCCTGGAAAGAAAACTCAAGCTTATGAAAATCAGTAACTCCAGTCATTAACATAATGTGCTTTATCACATACATACTACTATACTAACAGGTGCCAGTTTTACTGCTGTGCCTATCTAAATGATGGCTGCTATTATACCTGAATAATTCAATCTTAGGCTCAACATGCCTGTCCCTGCTTCCATTTTTCTCTCTATTCAAACAACTTAAAATACCTTAGAATGTTCTCTACTCTTATTCCTCACATATAGTCTGTTGCTCAGATTACCTTTGTAGTGTACATCTCCCACATCTTTACCTTAAACAACTTTCATGACCCTGCTGTAGGTATTTATTTATACTTTGTGATGCATTGTTTCTGATTGAATCATATAAAATTGTTGGGTTGATACTTGAAGTTGTCTCTATTCTGCCTTTCATACATTCCTTACTCCTGTGTCTTCTCTATGCTCGTTGCACTACTTAGAGTGCTGTTCTCTTCTTTGCTTGTGTTGTGTCTTTCAACCTCCCTTGTCTCATTTATGAAAAACAAACTCATCTTTATAACGTGCATCTCAGAGGCAATGCTGAGTTTTAGATTCATTCTGATATTTGTGAGTTCCTCTGTCCTCAGATCCTCAGCAGCACTCTGTATTTCTCTGATGACTTTAGTATATTCTTTAAGTGCGCCATTTTTACTTACAGATGACAGCTATTTTGAGTATGAAAGGTTAGATTATACTCAGTCTTATATTGCTTATAGCACTTAGTGATTTGTACATAATAGCTTAAAGACTGATAATTTGAACCAAATACTGAATTATTTAAAAATAGTTTATACACAAGCAATACACATTTGTATTTCAAACATCAATGCCATTCATTAGTTCTTTTTGTAAACTGTAGTCTCCTGTGGGAGATGGTAATACAATTGAAAATTCAGAGCAGAACTATGTAAACTAAGGTAGTGTTGGTCATCTATTTATTTTTAAAAAGAGATTTCTAATTTTTTAAACATTTATAGTCATTTGCAAGAAAATTAAAATATTAGTATGAAGAATAAGAAAAGTTATTATAACCTTGAGAGAGAATGTTAATTCAATTGAGGGATAAGGAAAAGTAGTACTTATGAAAACAATTTCCTTTTGCATTCACAATGACATGAAAACTTTATTTTCTTATATTGAATCAAACTGCCAAGAAATTTTTGCAACAGATTGGATGCTATGATAAATATCCTCTTTTTAGAGCTTTGGACAGTGTTGCTGCTTGAAAAGCAGCTTGAACTCCCCTTGAGATCTTTGTAGAGATAAAGGCTTAAAAGCTTTTCAAAGCCATACTCTTGGCTCTATCAGAATTTAATTTCCCACTGATTATGTTTATATCGATTTTGGAACACAGGGCCATAGCTACTTCACTGAAAATTTTCCATGCCATGAGAATACATCCCTATTTTATATGCATATAGAACCTACTTATACTTTCTCATATAGATGTATGTTGAACTAAATAGTTCTAGATTGTAAAAAATTTTTTGTCAGTTCAGAGTTGTGTCTTTATTACAGTTAAAAACATTTTATGTAGTTGAGAATGGGTTTTATAAATAGCCTATACTTTATTGACCATTTAGTTATACTTGGTTAGGTTCTGACCTATAGTCAAAATGCAAACAGGGTTTTTAAAATTAGGTCCAGCTATAGAACATTATGGTGTTGAGTTCGCACAATGGGTATATATGATGAGGTGATGGAGAAATCTGTAGAAGATCTTAGTTCCAGAACTATTGATGCTACTTTTGAGAAAATTTTGATTCCTTTTTGAGCTTTAGTTTGGGATGGTATGCACTTTTTTGGGGGGGGAATTTTTTTCTCTTTGGGAATGGTGTGCAATTTTCAGAGAGTTCATGAATATGACATGAGATAAGTTATACAAAGGACTCACCACAATCTTTACTATTCAACGTAGGCTACTGCTATTCTTCTTTGACCACACACAAAAAAAAGTGATAGATATACTAAAAGAAATTTTTAATAGGTGATGTTCTCATATTTCAACTCTTTCTACCATAGTGATTAGTAGGTAAGTAAATAAACTTGGTGATCACACAATCTTAGAACTTGAGGAACCAGCCTCATTTTTTTACAGATGAAAATAAAGGACTAAAAACCTCAAGAGTCCAACCTGCTATCACATCACAGATCAATAGCAGAGGGGTTTTGTAGTGCCGGACCACTTCCAAGAATGGCTCTGTGACCACAGTTCATTCAGTTAGAATTCAGCAGGCTTCAGATCTCTTCTTAGTCATTCTTGTCTGCTTAGTTGTAGTGTTTTTGACAGACCAGAGAATAAAATATAGTTCTACTATCAATTCAGTGTGAAATAGAGTCTCATAACATCTTGTGCAGGTACTTCATTCATTTATTTTTTGAATATGACATAAAGAACTTGAGCCCCTTTATAAGCTAATTCCTGAGTCAGATATAATATTTATCAAATCACAGCCCCATGTCCTGTACCTATATCTGAAATATAAATATCCTAAAAGTCTGTAATATGCTTTAAAAGGTACATTTTTGAGATGTTTTGGAAAATACATATAGTCCTTATATTATAAATATTTTAACCTTTGAATATTTGAACAAAGACACCTTGCTTAACAGGACATTCACCATCGCTGTGTTTTGAAAAGTAAAAATTAAGACAATACTGAACTTAAACAATAGTAAAAAAAATAACTTAAAGAACTATTTAAGCCATCTGTACTTAAAAAAAAAAGATAGTCTTCTACAACTCTATCCTAGTGGATTAGATTTTATCATACAGATAATTTATTCGCTTACAGGAACTTACGTATTTTGAGTTAATCACACTTAATTGGTAATCAGGGAGTTTCAAGAAAATCTAAAGCCATTATTGTAAGTTTTTCTTTTTTTAACTGAGGTGACATTGATTTACAACACTGTATGTTTGGGAGTACAGGTTCACATCTCTTCAAATGTATGTTACCACCACATGCCTACTGCCAAATACCAAAAAACCACTGGGCCCCTTCCACCCTTTGCTCTCACCCCAACTCCCTTCGGTAACCTTATTTCTGCTGTCAGAATCCAAGAGTTTGTTCCAGTTTGGTTTTGTGTATTTCTTTATATTCCACAAGCATGAGCTCATCTGGCATTTGTCTTTTTCTTGACTTATTTTGTTTAGCATAACCCTCTCCGGTTCTATATGTGTTGTCAAAAAATTGGCAAGATTTATAATTTTTTAAAAAATATCTGAGTAGTATTCCATTGTGTATATATAACACATCTTTATCCAATCATGAGTCTTTGGGTACTTAAGTTTTTCCATAGCTTAGCTATTGTAAATTGTGGTGCAATGAACATAGGAAAAAACATATCCCTTTAATTTAGTGTTTTTATATTTGTTGGATAGATACTTAGAAGCAAAATTGCTGGATTATATGATGTCTTTTTTTAAAAAAATAATTAGAGAACCCTTCATACTGTTTTCTTTTTTTTTCTTCTTTCCCCGCCCCCCTTCCCTTCATACTGTTTTCAATGGAGACTGCCAGTTTACATTCCTGCTAACAATGTATGATGGCTCCTTTCTCGCTGCAGCCTTATAAACACTGGTTTCTGGTCATTTTGGTATCAGTCATTTTCACAGGTGTAGAGTGATTTGCCATGTGGCTTTGACCTGAAGCCACAAAATACATAGATAAAAATGTGGGCATTATACTAAATGATATTGGCCTCAGTGATGTCTTAGACTTGATTCCAAAGGTGAAAAGAACAAAAAAAGAAAGAATAAACATCAAATGAAAAAAGCTTCCACACAGTGAAAGAAAATATCAATGAAAAAACATCCTACTGAATATGTATAGAAGAAAATATGTGGATGTCATACATGGACAAAGGGTTGTTATCTAAGATTTAGAAATAAACCATACAACTCAACAAGAAAAAACCAAATAACTCAATCAAAAATTGGACAGGAGATGTGAATATACACTTCTCCAAAGACCTACAGGTGACCAGCAGGAACATGAAAAAATGCTCACAATAAATTATTTTCAGGGAAATGCAAATCAAAACTATATGTTTTAAAAGTCCATACTTATGAATACTTTAAGATTTATTTGGGTTTTATCCTGATTAAATTAAAATCTGAGAGTCCCCTAACTTGTCACTACTTGTTCAAGAGAAATAGTATAAGCAACATAAAAATTTCAAAGGAAATTCATATATAATGATTTTAAATCTTAAAATAAGGACCCACGTACAGGCTTGTTCAAATGCACATATAGTAATATTCTGTCAGAAAAGTGGCCTAGTATCAAAATTTAATTAAAATCTTGAAAAAGGATCTCATTGGTACTTCATCAATTTGCGTCAGTAAAAATACCTCCATTTTAGTGTTGCTCTTTAAGAGGTTCACTTTTTTGAATGCTGTTCATAAAATACCTTAATAACCTATCAGATCCAGCCTACTTTAAAAGACTTAGTTTGTGCTTTTAAAATGGTTACATTTACAAGTAGTTAGAGCACATACACTTAAAAATTACCCATATTAGTAAATGAAATTTTCACTTTCAATTCTTTTATGTAATTATAGTTCTTATATTTGTAGGTGAATTTTCCCTAAAGCTCTAGTCTAAATCTGAAGAGTTCTTCAGCTTTTTTGAGTAAATTAACTTTATCAATTTTCTATAAATCAGGAATGCACTCTATAAATGAGTCACTACTATCATACTGTTTTCAATGAATACTTAACTATAACCTCAATTTTTGCGAATTGAATGTCATTAATAGAAAACTCACCAGATCTTTTTGATTGTCAAGGCAGTTAGGTAGGATGGGCCAATAACAATAGATTATGTCTCCTCAATTATTTTATACACTACTTCATGTCTGCAATGTGTTATATGCATCTGAATCATTTTTCAGAGTGCCACAAACGCATCTTTATGGTGAACAGTAAAGAAAAAGTGCTGCTCATATTAAATTTGAGTTCTTTTTCTCTCTAATGATTTCATCAACATACAGGTAGGGAACAGAATAGCATTAAGGCTTAATTGTGAGCCTTGTCATGCCTACTTTAAATTTTGGAAGATTAGCCTCTCAGGTTGACTAGCAACCCTTTGTCTATGATAACATTTTTGGTTTTTGGTCTTTTTATTTGTAGCGTTTTGTGGTACTGGCTCCTGTCAACCTACCTAAACCTCCCCTTCCTCTTCCACTCCTTCCCTCCCTTTCCCTGGGAGAAATGGTTATTAAATACTTGCTACCTTACTACTGCTTATAAATGTACCTTGGATGAATGAAAATCAGGAAAGCTTCTTAAATTAGGTTCCCGTGAGTTCAAGGGTGCTCATAATGCTTTCATTATTATTGGTTTTACCATTGCTGGTAACTCCTGGGTAGTCTTGTTTTTGCCAGTCTTAGGAAAAGAATTGTCTTCACACCACAGATAGTGATGTTCTTCCTTTATATAGCCATATATATCCATCAATAATGATGATTCCTTTGAAGTTGAAAATTGAAAAGGTAATAGAAAATAATAGTATCACTAGCAGAAAGAATTAAAAGTCATTCAGTGTTCTGTTACTCTTTACACAACTTGGAAGTAGTACAGATCTGGATTTGACTCTTTTGCCATGAGAACGTGTGGGGAGTTATCACTCTGAGTCTCATGGTCTCATCTGTGAAATGGATGTTGTGAGATCTAAATGGAATTTTGTTTGAGAAGTCCAAAGTACAGCACTTGCCTTAGCGTGATTACCCATTTGTGCCTTCTGGCAGTACCTGGTAGAAACCAGTAGAGGGGGTTTCTAGAGTTTGGACTGTCTCCCTCCATTTTTATCTATAGAGTTCCTCTTTTTCCATAAATTTTGGCAGATCTTGGATGAGGAAAACACAGATAAAATTTAAGTTTTTTCATATTATTTTACATAACAGTATTTTGATTCAGAGCACCTCTTTATATTTCAATATTATTAGAGATCCCAGAATATTAAACTGTTTTACTGACTCCATCAAGAAGCTGGATTTTCAGTAGAACAGAAATAAAAGATACTGTTTTTTATTTTACTGCTCCAGACCTTTTCTGTTGAATTTTGAAAATTTCAAGTTTTAATAGAAAAATCTCATTTCAGCAAAACAGGTTCTTTAAATGATCCATTAGCCTTTTTATTAAAATATTCTTCTTTACTATAACATGGCTTTGCAACAGGTTTAAAAAGAATTTACCTAGCCAAACTGATGAGCAATTGCTGGAATGTTTTAAAGGGTTATACGAGTTAAAAATGGGAGGAGTAGTGAAGAATATTTCACTATTTGGATTTTTACTCTTTAGATAGAGAAATAGTGAATATCTATTATTCACTCATATAATTACCTATTTATTAGCTCAGTAATTAAAGAGTGAATATTTATTCTAAAAACTGCTGGGAATTTAAATATGTCATTCTCATTAATGCAATAAGATTGCATTTTGAAAATACATCTTTGGTGAAGTTAATTAAAACATAATTTAAAAAGTTAATTTATTATTTATAATAACAATTTAAATCTTTAATAAAATGCACTCCCCTACAAAGGACTCTAATTTAGATAGGCCTGGAAATGAAAAGAGATTGTAACTTTATTGCTTGCTTATTATTAGCATTCTGAAATTCTCATCTTAAGAAGTTAAACTTTAAATGCATTTTTTATATATGATAAAATTAAAAATAATGGTTTCTATTCTTACGGCAACCACAGTGATTTCTAGTTTTTTGGGAATTGTGCCATCCATTATGGTAGCCACTGACCAGTATGGCTCATCTGAATGGAGATGTGCTGTAAGTATAAAGTGAAAACACATTGGATTTCAAGGCAATATAAAAAAAGTAAAATATCTCATTTTACATTGATTTATAGATTGAAATGAAAATATTCTGGACTTATTGAGCTAAATAAAATATTAAAATCTGTTATATCTTTTATTTTAACACAGCGACTAAAATATTTAAAATTGCATATATTGCTCACATAGTAGATCTTCAGGACAGAGCTGCTCTAGAGAATGTCTTCTGAAATAGTTAAAACATCATAGATAGACATTGCCTGAGGGATTTACTTTATGAACAAAGCGAAACTGTGCCAAGGATATTGGGATTATGAAGGATAATTTTTGCATACACAAGTGGAGAAAAAAATATGGATAGATAAAAATTTCTGTGGATATCTATGGATATAACTAGTATATAAAATAGGATAGAAAGTTGGTATCTATAAAATTGACTGATAAAAATTCTTTACAACATGCTATTTCTTGAAAATTTAGCTCTTCGAAGCCCAACAAATTTTATCATAGTTTAAGAAAATATGTATTTTTAACTGAATACACTAATAATTATTAGTCAATGTATAATATCTGAAATATACTAGAGATGCAAAGTTTACTACAATTTATGGCATAAAACACTCAACAAATATTTGATGAATACATATGTGGTTGAAATAGGAGAGATGGGTAGGGATTTTTGTCGCTTTTATTCATGGATTATCTGAAGACCTTAAAATAATACCTGGTCCATGGAATACACACAGAAATATCTGTAAAATGAATGACTAAAGATAGGTGCACACATAAATTAAATAACGGCGGTAATAAAGTCTTTAGGATTTACCATCAAAGGGATTTACTGTTCAAAGGGCACTGATTATTTTAAAACATCACTAACTTTTAATGATATTTATTTTAGTTATAATCTTATTTTGCTATTATATTTTGAGCTACACTTGAAAAAATCCCATGGAAACAATTGGAATAAGACTCAGGAATTAGAGCTTCAAAAGTTCTGAACTTGTGAGCATCAGTTGTGTTGTTTCTCCTGACTTAAACTGTGATGGAATTGTGATTTTAGGATAGAAAAATTCCTTAATAAAAATAAGTGTAATCATTGGATGCCTAAGGTTCAAGTAGAAACACTGATATCACTTATTTAGTTAGAAGCAGAAAAAAAATAGATGTGTTTCAATGATGAAATTTTAATTGTAGAATCATAGAAGTGTGAAATTTCTATTATAAATGTATTTAACATAAACTCCATTTATGTCTGAGTATTCATAAAACAAATGTCTTTGCCTTGAATATTTTTCATTAGACTGATAAACCTGGGAATAATTTCTTCACTATGAATTTTTATCAACTTCAGATACACGAGGAGTATTTCAACTGGGTTGTTGGGAAAATAAAATGGTAAAAATTAAATTTAAGTCATGTAAAGGGAAAAGAGTAGATGTAAAGCTGTTTCTATAGTTAATTGACCGGGAACTGTGTTATTTGTAAAGGGTTCATGGTTCAAACCAGCTTTGTGTTAGGGGAAGTGATTTCCATACGTTTGCTCCCTGGAGTTCTGCTGTGCTCACAGTGGCTGGGTGCTCCTCTCTGCTCACCTGCCCTCATCTCTCCCTGTGGTCCGCTCCAGTGACATTGAACTGTTAGATCCTCCAGCACTTGTCTCTAGGTCTTCACAAATGCTCTTTGGACGCCTTCCCTATACCCCATCTCTGTGTCTAAGTTAGGCTTAACTATCCTCTCTAGGGGGAGACCTGCCCATTGCTTCATTGCTGCTAAATCTTCTTGCTATGAGCTCATGTAACTTCCCCACTTCCCTTATTACACTTTCTCCTTAAAGGGCAGAATCATCTAGTTTTGCATTATGTTTATGTGAATTGTTCTAGTGACTGTTTTCAATATATTTTCCATCCCCCTAAAACCTTTCCTTATTTTTCCTTGGATAGAAGGATTTCCTTATTATTTCCACATTGTAATCTATTATTCCCCCCGTCCCACCCCCAGAAACATGATCAGAACAGCTTTTCTCCATAAATTAGTAGGAAATAATTTATTTCACTGTGTTTTCATAAAATTCACAAATCATGTAAGAAGGGCATGTGATGAATTAATTGGTAGGACACCTATCTGTGAAGGGTTAAAGAATTGCCAACAGTGATCAAGTCTGCTCTCCCTCTCTGGCTCTTGATGTGGTGTTGACAGCCAAGCAAAGAGCTTCTTCAATAATCCACTCTCATATTCAAGTTTTTCCAGATGTGAGAAGTAATTAAGTCTTTGCATTTATTGAAGCCTTGTATGCTTTTCAAGAGGAACTGGCAGCTGTGATGAATTAACTCTGCTTGAATGCATGTGTGTGTTGTGTGTGCATGTGTTTTGTGTGAATGTACATATGTGCAAGCATACATGTGGAATTTGCCAATAGTCAAGCAAGATCAGACCTGAAAACAAAACAAAACAAAAAGCTAATTTCAGTAAACACCAAAAAATTTTACAACTGTGTCTCACAATTGGAACAATAGTCTTTATCTAATAATGCCCTTTTCCTTGCTATTTTTGCTGAATGTTAAAGGAAAGCATTGAGGAGAATTAAATCATTTACATTTGTTAAAGGATATATTTATTTAAAATGGTGAAACCTGACTTTCATAAAACACATAAAATGAACACATTTCAAAGATTTAGACTCATTCATTAATGAGAGCACCCATAAGATGTCACAATTAGTTTAAAGGTAAACTTGAAGAACCTTATATAAATGAGTAATAAGGAATACTGAAATGAATTTACAAGTAGATGCAAAAAGGGTCTTTCAATGAGGCAATATAATCAATGGCTTTCCCCCAAGGACACAGTTAATTTGCATTTGTATAGATAAAGCATATCATCCAATAAATTATTAGCTTTGTTATCAGTTTTTAACAATTTATGGAATTGTAAAATAGTTCAAAGGCAGGGAAAGGCCAAATTAGCCAGAAGATAGCATTAGATAAAATGGCAGCTAAATATTTTTTTTTTTTTTTTTTTTTTTTGCCAGCTTCAGTGACTTTCACAACTTTTCCTAACACAGCTCATGCAAAATTCTAGATAAGGGACATTCTAGGAAAGGGCGACTTTTGGGAAGAGCCAATCTGTTTGACCCTGCCTGACCCTTTGATTCTGTTTACAAGCCACTCGGATTTTCTTTGGCTTCTCTCAGCAGAAAGGGTTGTTATTAAAACTGAACTAATATCTCAAGTAATCTTAAACCAAAGACTTTCAGTCCACTGGGTATTTATCTTACTGTAGACTCTCAAGAAGAATTTCTCCCCCTGTCAATATATTTAGAAGAGTACTTATTTTCCATTTTGGCATCCCAACCAAAGCCAACCTGGAAATTGTTTTATCAGAATTGTTTGCAATTTCTTGTTCTTTTCTTCTGATACCAAGTCATGATCTATAACTCTCATTTGTGAGTAAGAACTGTACTGTGAAAATAGGAATGTGGGAGCATAAAGAACACTCTACTAAATCTTATTTTAATGGCATAAATGGTGCTGGTGACAGTTACTCACATTGCTTTGTCTCCTTTTGATTTCTAATTAACAAATAGTAATGAAATGCCGTTAAAAAGGAGAAGATAGGATTAATGAACGTAAATTGTAAAAATAGATCAGGCTAATATTAAGCAGACCTCTTCCATTTTGTAAAGAAGACAAATTGCCCTTGAGAGCTTACATTTCTTGTTTTAATAAATGATTTCTCCCCCTCATCTTTTAGTAAAGTTCACTTTTGGACAGATGCCAAACAATGAGGAAATATGTGAGGCAAAGTAAAATAACTAAGAAACTGAAAACAAGAAGCTTCTGGGGGAGAGTTATTAAAAACAAACAAACAAAACAAAAAATAGGCCAGTAAGAATGAGTTTGTGAAAAGTCTGTCTAGGCAGGAAAACAAATCAGATGAACTAATTCCCCTCTTACCTAACCATTTAGGGGTGAAATTTTATTTAAAAAATGTTTAATTTTAAGATGGAATTAATTTTAAAATCAGTTTATCAGTACAAGTTTTCTTCAGCTCAGAACTGAATCTCTGTTTCAATTATTAAAGATTTTTCACTTGCAAGTATGAAACATTTGCTAAGACCGAGATTCTTGTCTTATGTGGTTTTAAGACCACTGAGGCCGTCAAGGGTTGCATGGCGGTGTTCTTGGCTAGGGCTGTTTAGCCAGAGGCGTGAATTATCCAGGTTCATTTGCTTATACATAGGCGTCAAAGTAGAAAAAGATAGAAGACATGCAAGCTAGTTCAGATCGTTAAGCTATTTTGCCATATGAGGCTATTTTGGTCTTAAAAATACAATTGATGGTGTAGAGTCTTCCCCTTTCAAATCAGTAGACCCTTTCATATCAGGTGCTTTTCCTGGAACTGTTTTAGGAATAGTTGAAGAATCTTGTGTTTGTAAGGGGTGCCACTGTTCTGAATGTTTTCCTTTTATTAACTTTTGGCAATTCAGTTTTTCTGTTTCATCATGGAGAAGTAGAGACAGAGAAGGATTAAATAATTTGCCCCAGAGTATGTGAGAGGAGTGGAACTAGAAGTAACCAGTTTTGCTTAGGGAATGTGCTCTGCGTCTTGGTTCTCATTCTGTATCAGGGCATGGGTAGAACACTAAAATAAAGAAGTAGAAAAAAAAATGAAATGTTCAAAAAGAAACAGAGATTAGCAACTCCACAGATACTCCCTTTTGGATGATCCAAGTTGGAAAGATGTATAAAAATACATCATTTAACTTGGTTTCAAAAAAGATAAAAGAATGATAAGAAATTTTGAAACATGATAGCTATCCATTAAGAATACTTTCTTATTCCTGAAGTCTATTTTGGAGCTATTGACAAGAGAGCTTTTTCTGTGATAAAGTGCAGGGCTTTAAATGTTTTAGAAAAAACCTTACATGAATTTTGTATTATACCTACAGATAGGTGAAAGGATAGAAGATGTAGTCAATCAAAAGTAATAATGAATCTAGCTTGCCAAACAATCCATTAAGGAATTTAGCCAGCAAGTCATGAATGATTTTTTTAGATTTCTTACCTTATCTTAGCACAAAGTATGTTTTACTCACCATTGCATCTCTTAACACCAAACATAGTGCCTGACATAACAATTATTTGAATGAATTAACATAACACTCTAGTTAAGTTCTGGTGCTACTGCTCTAGTGAATAACTTTCTGAATGAAACAAATAATTTCTCTTGACCTTAATTTTGTCCTTTATAAAAGTTGTCCTCTATAAAAGAAGGGGATTGATTTCTTAAATATCCCTGTGACTTAAAAATTCTGACTCTAAAATCTCCAATGAAAAATTGTGTTCATGTTGCATATGGTGTTTGGTTTTTGCTTTTGCTTTTTGGTTTTGCTTTTTTTTTCGCAACAAATTATTTTTTTTCCAGCTCAGTGGAGAGTCAATAAGAACTTATGACATGATGCGAAATGAGAAGGTTACAGCTGTTGAAGTCTGATGAAGGCATCCCACCTGGGGAATACATGTCACCATGAACAACACAAGTACTGTCACCTTAAACACCAGCTAAGAGGTGAGTTTTGGGCAGCCTTGTCAAGATTTTCTCCCTACACTTCTAGAGGTTTGCAAGAAAAGTTTATAGAAAGTGCTCTTCTCTGTTTCTAGATAAATGTAATAGATGTTCTATAGAATATTAGATAGAATATAGAAGACTTGAGGGACACAGAGTCTACACATTCTGCTTCTTGGTGGAACAAGTATAATGTACATAGAATCTCCTTGTAGAGTTCTCTATACTGACATGACATGGTTGTTATTTTAAATTAAGGTTTCTAAACTCAGCACCGTTGGGGCATGGAGTAAACATGATACATGATGCCATTGATTTTTTTTTTATTGTTTATATCTTTTTTTATTCATATTTTTTACATTTTTGTGTATTCCCCATAGGTTACCCACCACCAATTCACCCTTGAACCATCACCATAGTCCCTTGTGCTCTTTTCTACCCCTTTTTGAGCCCTTATACTTACCCTCCCTTGCTGGATGTTTCTTTTTTGTTTGGTTCACCTATATTCTGGTTACAAGTGAAACCATTCGATATTTTTCTCTTTCTTTCTGGCTTATTTCTTTGAGCGTGATCCCTTCTCGCTCCATCCTTATTGCTGCAAATTGCATATGTTTATCTTTTTTGAATGCTGAGTAGTATTCCATTGTGTATATATAACCACATCTTCTTGATCCAATCATCTGTTTTGGGCATCTGGATTGTTTCCGTATTTTAGCTATTGTAAACAATGCTGCAGTAAACATACCAGTGCATGTCTCTTTTTGGATTAATGTTTTTGTGTCCTTTGGGTAGATTCCCAGAAGTGGTATTGCTGGGTTGTATGGAGGCTCCATTTTTAGCAACTTGAGGAACTGCCATACCGCTTTCCACAGTTTGCATTCCCACCAGCAGTGTAGGAGAGTTCCTTTTTCTCCACATCCTCGACAACATTTGTTGTTCCTTGTTTTTTTAATACTTGCCATTCTTGCTGGTGTAAGGTGGTATCTCATTGTGGTTTTTATTTGGATTTCCCTGATTATGAGGGATGTTGAGCATTTTTTTCATATGCCTGTTGGCCATTTGCATTTCTTCTTTGGAGAACTATCTTTTAAGTTCTTCTGCCCATGTTTTGAATGGATTTTTTGCTTTGTTTTGTTGAGTCATGTGATTTCTTTGTAGATTTTTGTGATCAGTCCCTTGTCTATTGTATGGAGTGCAAACATTTTTCCCCAGTCAGTAGGCTGTTTCTTTGTTTTGATTAATGTTTCTTTTGCTGTACAGAAGTTTTTTAGTTTGATGTAATCCCAGCTATTAATCTTTTCCTTTACTATCCTTGCTTCGGGGGATGTGTCTTTAAACATGTCACTAAGGTGGATGTCATGTATTATTTTGCCTATGTTTTTTTCTATATATTTTATGGTTTTAGGTCTTATGTCCAAGTCTCTTATCCATTTTGAATTGATTTTTGTGCATGGTGTGAGGTAGTAGTCTAGTTTCATTTTTCTGCATGTAGTCGTCCAGTTTTCCTAGCACCATTTGTTGAACAAACAGTGCTTGTTCCATTGAATATTCTTTGCACCTTTATCGAAGATTAAATGTTCATATGTTTGTGGGTTGATTTCTGGTTTCTGTATTCGATTCCATTGATCTGTGTGTCTATTTTTGTTCCAGTACCATGCAGTCTTAATTATTATGGCTTTGTAGTACAGTTTGAAGTCTGGGAGGGTAATACCTCCATTCTCGTTTTTGATCAGGAGGGCTTTGGCTATTCGAGGTTTTTTTTGTGATTCCAAATGAACTTCATCAGGATTTGTTCTATCTCTTTGAAGTAAGTCATTGAGATTTTTATTGGAATAGCAATGAATCTGTAAATTACTTTCAGTAGTATGACCATTTAGATAATGTTAATTCTTCCGATCCATGAGCGGGGGCTGTCTTTCCATTTCTTTGTGTCTTCTTCTATTTCTTTTAATATTGTTTTATAGTTTTCTTTGTATAGGTCTTTCACTTCTTTTATTAGATTTATTCCCAGGTATTTGACTTTTTTTGTTTCAATTGTAAAAGTGGTGGTTTTCTTGATTTCCTCTTCTTCAGATTGATTATTTGCATATAGGCAGGCTACTGACTATTGTGTGTTGATTTTGTATCCCGCTAATTTACTGAATTGGTTGATTATTTTGATTAGTTTTTCTGTGTTTTTGGGGTTCTCTATATATATTATCATGTCATCAGCAAATAGTGAAAGCTTTACTTCTTTCCCTATCTGGATTCCTTGTATGCCTTTCTCTTGTCTTATTGCTCTGGCTAGGACTTCCTGTGTTATATTGAAGAGCAGTGGTGACAGTGGATATCCTTGTCTTGTTCCAGATTTCAGGGGAAAGGCTTTTAGCTTTTCTCCATTGAGAATGATATTGGCTGTGGGTTTGTCATATATGGCTTTTATCATGTTGAAGTATGTTCCTTCTATCCCTAAAATTTTGAGGACACTCATCATAAATGGGTGTCAGACTTTGTCGAATGCTTTCTCAGCATCTATTGATATGATCATGTGGTTTTTATTTTTCTTTTTGTTGATGTGTTGGATTACATTAATTGATTTTCTGATGTTGAACCATCCTTGTGCTCCTGGAATAAATCCCACTTGGTGGTTGTGTATTATCTTTTTGATGCATTGTTGGATTCTATTAGCTAAGATTTTATTGCGGATTTTTGCATCATTGCTCATTAGAGATATTGGCCTGTAGTTTTCTTTTTTTGTATTGTCCTTGTTTGTTTTTGGTATTAGTGTAATGTTGGCTTCATAAAACATATTTGGTAGTATTCCTTCCTTCTCGATTTTTTGAAAGAGTTTGTGTAAGACAGGCACTAGGTCATTTCTGAATGTTTGGTGGAATTCATTTGTGAAACCATCTGGTCCTGGGCTTTTGTTTTTGGGGAGAGTTTTGATTACTATTTCAATTTCACTGCTTGTAATTGGTCTGTTTAGGTGTTCTAGTTCTTCTTGATCTAGCTTAGGATGTTTGTGTAGTTCTAGGAATTTGTCCATCTCTTCTAGGTTGTTGAACTTGTTTGCATATAACTGTTCATAGTAGTGTCTGATTATTCTTTTGATTTCTGCTGTGTCTATTGTAATTTCTCCTTTTTTATTTGTGATTCTGTTTATTTGTCCTTTTTCCCATTTTTTTCTTTGTGAACCTGGCTAGAGGTTTGTCTATCTTGTTTATTTTCTCAAAGAATGAGCTTTTGATTTTGTTGATCTTTTGAATTTTTTTTAACTTCTATTTCATTTATTTCTGCTTTGATTTTTATTATTTCCTTTCTTCTGCTGGCTTTTGGGTTCTTTTGTTGTTCTTTTTCCAGTTCCTTGAGGTGGGATATTAGTTTGTTTTTTAGAGATCCTTCCTGTTTTTTGATGTGAGCCTGTATTGCTATGTATTTTCCTCTTGTGACTGCTTTTGCTGTGTCCCAAACATTCTGGAAGGTTGTGTCCTCATTGTCATTCATCTCAAGATACTTTTTAATTTCTTCTTTGATTTACTCATTGATCCAATGGTCTTCCAATAGAGTGGGTTTCAATCTCCATGAGGTAGGAGGGTTACTTGTTTTCTTTTCGTGGTTTATTTCCAGTTTGATGCCTTTATGCTCAGAGAGGATAGTTGGTATGATTTTGACCTTGGTATATCTGTTGATGTTTGTCTTGTATCCCAGTATGTGATCTGTCCTGGAGAATGTTCCGTGCGCACTTGAGAAGAATGTGTACTCTGATTTTTTTGGGTGCAGTGTCCTGTATATGTCTGTTAAACCCATGAGATCTAAGTCTTTATTTAGGGCTTTAGTGTCCTTGTTTATTTTTTGTCTCGTTGATCTGTCCATTTGTGAGAGTGGGGTGTTGGAGTCTCCCACTGTGTATGTATTTTCTCTAATGTCTTTTTTCAGAGATGTTAATAGTTGTCTGATATATTTTGGTGCTTCTTCGTTTGGTGCGTATATGTTGATGAGTGTTATGTCTTCTTGATAAATTGTTCCTTTAGTCAAAATGTAATGATCCTCTGTGTCTCTTTTAACTTTTTTAAGTTTGAAGTCTATTTTATCTGATACAAGTTTAGCTGTTCCTGCTTTCTTTTTTGGTCCGTTTGCTTGTAGAATGGATTTCCGTCCTTTTACTTTCAATCTGTGTTTATCTTTTGTGGTTAGATGTGTTTCCGATAGGCAGCAAAAGGTTGGATTCTGTTTTTTAAACCAGTCTGCTACTCTGTGTCTTTTTATTGATGAGTTTAATTCATTTACATTCAGAGTTAATATTGATATGCTGACATCCATTTAGTCATTTTGTTGGCCTTTTTGTGATTTTATTCCTTCCCTATTTCTGTTCTACTTATTCATTCTTCTGTTGGTTTTGATGCTAGGGTTTCTTGTAGTATTTTTTGGAGTGGGGGTTTAGTAGTGGTGAATTTCTGGAGATTTTATTTGTCTGAAAAGGTTTTTATTTTTCCTTTGTAGAAGAAGGAGAGCTTTGCGGGGTAGAGTATTCTTGGTTGGAATTTGTTTGCTTGGAGTTTGTTAAATATGTCTGATCATTTTCTTCTAGCCTGTAATGTTTCCTCAGAGAAGTCTGATGTCATCCTGATAGGTTTTCCTTTGTAGGTTATCTGTTTCTTCGTTCTTATCATTTTCATTATTTTTTCCTTGTCTTGAACCTTTGGAAGGAAGCCTTACTATTATATGTCTTGATATACTTTTGTTTTTGCTATGATAATTTGGTGATCTTCTAGCTTCCGTAACTATCTTCATATCCTACTTTATGTTTGGGAAGTTCTGTTCGATTATCTCCTTGAATAGCTTTTTGGTTCCTTGGTCTCTCTCCTCACCTCTGGTCTCTCCTCACCTTGGTCTCTGGGACTCCTATGACTCTTATATTTCCTTTCCTCATGGTGTCTGATATTTCTCTGATTGCGTCTTTATTCTTTTTTCTTTGTACTTCTCCTTTTTTCTCTTTTTTGGTCCTTTCTGTATCCCTATCTTTGAGAGTACTAATTCGTCCCTCCATTTCATAAATTCTATTTTTGTTGCTTTTTCCAGAGTTATTTAGGTTTTCCAATGATCTTATAATCTCCTGCATTTCTTTCCTTACCTTCTCTAGGGTCTCAGTTCTATTGCTCTGATCATTAATTATTTTTCTCATATCATTCTTTTCCTTTTCGTTTTCTGTAAGTTTTTTAATCATGAACATTTTAAATTCTTTATCTGGCATGGAGAAAAGCTCTTCTTTGTCATTGTTGTGTTCTGGTGGCTGATTTTCTTTTTATGTCGTAACCTTTTCCTGTGGGCTTGCTTGGTTATTTGTGGTTTTTTTTCCTTTCCCTGTTGTTTGTCTTCTTATTTGTTCTACCCCTTGGGACACTGTACTACTGATATTGGCAGGCATTTCTTCAGAGTGCTCCTTCTCGGGTGTCGGAAACTGGTGGTCCGATCAGGTCCACCCCTATTACTCCAGAGTTCCACAGGCTTGCTGGGGTACTGTCCTGCTGCTCCATGTGCCAAGGGGTCACTTCTGCCCCCTGTGAGTACTGTGTGGTGGTCTGTTGTTCTGTAGATCCGGGCACCTGGGAGTCTACTCCCACACCACATGTGTGCTGCCCTTTGGCTGTTTCTATCACTGAGGATGGGTGGGGGAGGTCTGCTGCCTCCCTGCCAGCGAGCATGCCTAGTTGCTGTTTCTTGCCCCACCCGGTGCCTGGTCACTGCTTCTAGCGTTGGGGGTGGGGCTCCACTCCTTCCTTGCACTCTTGCAGCACGACCAGTTCCACCCCTGGGGTGCCCTCCTGCAGTTGAAGTATGCTGTGCAAGGCAGTTCTTTCCCCTGTGGTGCTGGGAGTCTTCTCCCTGAGCACCACTGGGGGCCCAGCTGGAGCTGCCGCTGGAGGTGTGCAGCTGGTTGTTCAGTCCCTAGAAACCCCTGGGCAGAGGCCTGGGGGCTAATTTGCTCCCAGCAGTTACTCTCTAGTTCCTGTGCTCACGCCCCTGCAGTTGGGGTGCGCTGCATGTGAGGGTTCCTTCCTCTGTGGCTCCGGGAGTCTTCCTCCCCGAGCTCAGCTGGGGGCCCACTGATGCCATTAGATTAACTGGTGTCGAAAGTTGTTTCATCAAAAGATCAGCAAGTCTTCTAGAATACAATATATATATTTTTTCAGAACAGAATAATATTCCCCTAGTTTTCTATAGTACCAGCTATCATTAAAAATAGGTATGTATGTAGGTAGATAAGTAGGTAGGAAGATAGATAAGGTAGATAGGAATTCATGTTCTGGGAAAAGCTTGGTTAAGCAGAGTTAAATAGTTTTCTTGGTTGTGGGTCTTCTCAAAGCTGCTAAATGTGTATTGTGCTATGTGGATCTCTAACTGGCAGGGACAGAGATTAGTATACATGTTTCCCCAGGCTTAAGAAACCCCCCTTTCCCTTCCAGAGTATTCTGTAACTTCAGCCTCATGGGAAACAATTACTCTGTACATATTCAGTCTGAATGTTTTGCTTGTCAGAATTTTCAGTTTAGATAAGCCAAGATAATTAAAAAAAATTTAAAGCTACCTATTATATCAAAAGAAAATAGCATCACACTGGGCTGCTTAGAATGAGGTATTATTTTGAATAAAGTTGTATTTTATATAATTAGTTTCATTGTTCACTGTATATCACTTTTTAAATAATCTCATATGGTATGGATTTGTAAAAATTAATTTACCTTAGGATTTAAATAACCAAGTCAATACCTTATGACTTATATAGTCTTAGAATTGCCTAAGTTGACATTAAAGGATTTGTTTTAAGAAATGTATTTTTAGTTACAAAACTGATGACATGTCACATTATAAATATTAGGTTTATTTTTCCTACATTTTCAAGCATATATTATGCATTGAAGAATATACAAATGCTAATGAATTTGTAAAAATGGACACAATGAGCAGAACTGAAAGAGATGATGGTTATTTTTCGAAACAACAGTGTTTCTAGGATTCTTCAATGATACATCAAACTACACTAACTGCAGCTTTTCATGTTTAATGATGTTTACAATTAAAATAATATTAGCACCAATGTAAGATTAACAGTCATAATTAACTCAGAATAGATTCTTTGAAGTGGTTCAAAGGTCTTTTCATAATAAATTACTAGCCTGTAATCTTCTAATACAAAGTGAGTGTTTTTTAGAGTATGAGAAATACATGTATGTCTCATAAAAAATTTAAGTTAATGAAATGAATTTGGATGATCCAGATTCACTATGCCAAATCTAAGATATGCCTGACATTCCAGTGAAAGCTTTATTTAGATGGAGTTGAGGAATCTTCAAGATAACAAGCTTTGCACTGTGCTATCTTGAGTGTTATAGCTGAGTGGTTTTCCTAGAATCTTTAAGTCTCTTTTAAACTATTTTATGAATGAATTGAATTCCTGAAATATAAATAATCCCTTTCGGAGTTCTTAACCAGTTTAAAGGATGTTGACTTTAAGAGTTCATAAAATTGAATTTTGTCTATTAAAATGTTATTTCCACTTGGGAGACAAGCCTTGGCAACCCTCTGATTCTGCTCCATCCACTCACATGCAGTGTGATAAGGAGAGTGAAGTGTGTCTAAATAGGGAGGAGGTCTGGACAAGGTCATTTCTGCCAGAACACTGGAAACTCTACCATCTCAAGGGTGCTGTAGTACATAAAAGAGGCTGCACTAGTAAATTTGAAAAAAATATATAAAGTATACATGATATATATTGAATATATAGAAAGAGACTAAAAATGAAGGTCCCTGTAATTGAGGGTATAAAAGATGAAACTGAAGAGGAAAAAGCTGGGGAAGAAGAAAATGAAGAAGACAAGGTGAGTGAGAAACCCCCAGCTGAAGAACAGTGTTTATTCTTCTAAGCTGATGATTAGAAAAAAATGTTTTTTTTTCCCCCACCAGGTTTTCTTTAAACCTGTTATTGAAGACCTAAGCATGGAATTAGCCAGAAAATGCACTGAACTCATTAGTGATGTAAGTGGTTTAAGTAATTTTTGTCTAATTATGCATTGCTTGTGTTGCACTATTATGTCATATAATCACAGAGTTGGGGAGAAAACCCTGAAATCATCTATTAAATCATAATTATTTTCTAGATGATGGAACTAAGTCCAGAAATTTTGACTGATGTCCTTAAGGTCACCATATAAAGAATTTCTTTAGGGACAGGTCCCCAAGTTCTTAATCCAGAATCCTACCCTTTATGAATTTAACTGTTACTCTGGCATGAAATCATAAATCATTGAACTTCAGAACATATTTAACTTGAGAACCCCAAAGCCTTTTAAAAATGTATATAGTGAGTTGACTTGTTTTGCGGAGTCTGTATCTTAAGATGAATGCTTTAGAAACCATTTTGGTGATCTTTTAAACAATCTGATAAGTGCAATATTTCCAAATCAGGAAAATGTATGTACCTATGTGTACATAACATTTATCTACAAATTCAGATTAATGGATTACTGAACTGCCTGTTAAGAACTCTGTGAACCAGAATATGATGAACATATAAATATAAAGGAACTTTTTTTGTTGTGACTTTTGGTAACTGGAATTGATTTATATTTTAAGAAAATTATAAATTATTTCGCATATACATGTAGCTAGGCCCTAGTGAACTAGTGATTATGTAAACTAGAATTCTAGAAGTTTAAGGAAAAGTGTTGTCACCAAGCATAATGATTTAGATGATCCTTATTAAGACAGTTGTAAGAGAATTGCTGGTAAGAGGAAATATGCTCGTAAAGAGGAGTAGGTGCTTGTGGCTTCACTGAGAAAGGGGAGCAAAATGCTGGTGATATCTGTTGTTAATGAGCAAAATAATCAGACTATTTTACAAATGTTGATTTTCAAAGGAAATCAGTACTGGGCAGTGGGCTAGTATGCTGGTGTGGTCTCTGCTGTCTCCCCACTGAGTCAACATAACAGTAGCCTGGAGAAGGTCCTGTAACTTGGCTGGGCTCAGGTTGCTCAAGGGCAACATTTATAGGAATGTGATTAAGTAATGGCACATCTGGAAGGTTTAGCAAATTTTCTGAAACCTTGTGAGTACTCAACAAATGCTAACTGTTATCCACGACTCTGTCTGTAAATTACTTTTGTAGTCATCCAGAGTTGGGTGGGGAATGCACCAGCATGCCCCAGGGGACGTGCTGAGTCATGGAGCAGGTTTGCAAGGCAAGACTCAGTGAGCAGCCCTCTTGCTATTTATTAGCAGTAACACACAAGCGTGAATGATTATGTGACAATGGCAGGAGGAGCAGGGTCCAGGGGAGATAAAGGGTAATCAATTTTATGGGGAACAGGAGGGGACATGTTGGCCACACACATAGGGAGGACTTCCTGTGCAGGTACTTGGTGTAATCTCTGAGCTGCTCCCAAACCACCTCCCACCACAGCCACACCAACAGTCAAGGGCTACCGAGGTGTCCCCGGCTGCCTGTGATGTGGGCCATTGTCTTAGGGCAGTCATGCGGGAGAGCCTAGTCCAAACCCTTCACACACGGGTATATAGAGAGGCCAGACACACACAGGCACAGAGGCCCCAAGTGGTAGAGAGGCCACAATCCAGTCATATATTTGTATGATTTTGTGTTGCCTTCCAGTTTGTCAGAAAGAGTTGAATAATAGTGGGAATCCTACCCTTCGCCATATACCTGCCATGTGATGTAATCACATTTTAAACTGGGTATTTCTTTCTGCTATTACTTAGTAATAACCATAAGCCTACTGTACGGGATGGGTCTTTGTAAATTGTAATAATAGTGAAAGGAAAATGGCAATGATGTAACAGTTAAGATTTATTGAGTACTATGTGCCAGGCAGTGCCCCTTGTCAGGTAGGTTCTGTTACTTTTTTAGAGATGAGGAAAAGAAGACTCAGAGAGGTTGCATAACTTGCCTGGGTCCACAGGCAATCAGTGGGACTTAAACACAAAGTTCTCTCACTTAGCCATTCTGCAGTGTCTTTCACCGTAGATTTCCATGCAAAGTTTATCTTAGACTGATTATTAATTTTACTAATATTACTAATGGTAATGCTATCAGATAAAACCTGAAATTTCATCACTCTGAGACAGTACCTTTTCCGATGTTGATAGGCTTTATTCAACTGTAATTGTGATTGAGCTAAATTATTATTTAAACCATGGACTAATGCGGTCACTTTAGCTAGTAAATAATTTTGTTGTACTCGTGTTAGTAAGATCATTTAGCAGTGACTTTAAACTAGCCTTGTGGTGACGGATGACAGCCTTTCCCATTTTATACTAACAAAAGCTATGCAATTTCACTCCCATGTAGGGGAAATCAAACATGTGGGAATAATTTCTGTTTACTATTGATTTATGTTGCATGGCAGAATGTCTGTACTCAGATATTTAGATTGTATTACTGTGGCCTCATTTATATCTGTGTACATATTCACATCTTGTTTTTAAATAGAATTCCATCTTTGTTAAGATAGTTGTTCAATTTTTGGAATTTTTATATTTACCAATAAATCTGAACAAGTTTTTTGTCTCTAAAACTGACAAGAGAAGCTTGTACAATCATTTTTAAAGCCAATTTTAATTTACCTGTATTGGAAGGACTTTATATATTGGACTAAACAAAATTTAGTTTTTTAAAAATTTGCTCGAGTAATATTAAGTAATGGCTTTTTCCATTCCTTTTTATGTTTTTGTATGGAGAAGATGAAGTTGAAATTGAAGTTCTTTACCATATTATGTGCATGATAAGGTCATTATCTAAACGTATAGCTGAAGTTACATTAATTGCAGAGCTAGACAGGGAGTTAGGCTGCAGTTCTAGTCAGGCGCACATTATGCCTCTGACAGTGCTGTTTCTGCTCCATGTTTAATTTAACCTCCCTGGTCTCAAACTCAATTTTAAAGATAAATTTTACTTTGATTTATAATACAATTGTATCCCAAAGGGGCATCTGTGTGTTTACTCAAGCCGTTTTGTTTGGACTTGAGTTTACAGCAGTTACCAAGTGAATTTGGTGCATCTTTTGCCTGCCTTTTAGAGTCCTACATCTTGAAGTTTTAGGAAGTTGATCTAATCACACAGTTAGTGAGTCACAGACCTGGGATTTGCAACCAAGTCTGCTTAGACTCCCAAAGCTTGGTCACTGTGATGTCCTTCCTCTCCCGCTGTGTGTTAGGCACATACATAATATTGTATTCCTTGCTGTAGCACGTCACTGCCATAGGTTCTGTGAGCCTCGGCTCAGAGGTGGTAAAACCCAAGGTCAGGTGCCTTGTCCAAGAACATCTGGCTTAGTCAGGAATGGGGACAGAATTCAGGTCCAGGTCCAGGTCCAGATAAGTCCAGAGTCTGACTGGCTGTCACCCCTTTCTGCTCCATTATTTAGATGAAAAGTGTGGCTTTATGGGTTTCTTTCTATGGAGCAGAAGTGAAACTTCCCCTTCATCATTCTTTGACCTCTGGTAACTTCCATGTGTCTTTCTTGGGGTGTAATAGCCAGAATGTGCACAGAAGTCCAGCTGTAGATGGCTTGTGATTTTGCATTGGTGGGGTGAACATTCATTTTGCTTTTTGCAACCTTTGTGATGATACTTAGTTTTCTGCACTTGGAGGCTGTAGAAAACGCTTAGCTCATCCTCTGTTGGATACCCTCTTCAGCCATTTTCAGTTCTAATTTCTGACTTGTAGATGATCACTTAGGGCTGGCCATCTTTTAATAGTTGTTTAAATGATTTTCACCTTGCTGGTGATGAATTTAACCTGCGTTTTCTTCCCCCTCTCACAACCCTTTGAGAGCCTTCTCAGTTCATCTCTTTAAGTTTGCCATTTGACTCTCTATAAGGCTTGGGGTCATCCGCAGACTTTGCTGCCAGATAATCTATTAAAATCTTAAATAAAGTTAGTCTAGAGATAAGTCCTGGGAGTCCTGATTGCTTAGAATTTTCCATATAAAGAAATGGCTTCACTTTGGGGGATCAGTGTAAAGTTGTCTTGTAATATTTTTCTTTGCCTCATCTAGTCCCTACTGGGTACTTTCCCACCCATAAGGTAGGGTTTCCCTCTGTCCAGTTCACTTCCCAATCTTGAAAGATACCTGGTCCTGTGAGACTGTCTCCCATTTTTTCTGTTAATCGTGGAGTGCTGTTTATTTCTGATATCCTCCTTCTCCCTGTTATTTAGTCCTGTTCATCAACTATATCTCATCAGTTCCTTGAATAAATCAAGACTAGTGATGATATTGAGTAGTTCAGAATCATGGACCTAATAGCCTTGTCAGGAGGTCATCAAAAAATGAGGTTAAAGGGCCTCCCTGGTGGCACAGCAGTTAAGAGCTGCGCTGTGGAGCTGTTGGCAGCGGCGAGGCAAGTTCGACGCCTGGCCAGGGAGATTCCCACATGGCGCAGCAGACCTCTCCTGCCTCACCCTCTGCTCCCCTCAGCAGTGTATTTCTGTCCATCTGCCTATTCTGCTCCCCACTCTGTCTCTGGTGAACCCTCTCGCCACCCCACACCTCTGGCCTTTACCCCAGCTTGTATGCATAAATAAATAAAATCTTTAAAAAAAAAAAAGAGGTTAAAAAGGATGTTTTCTGTATTCCTTCTAAATTAGGCTTGAAGTGTCTCTGCAGAGCAAGTTTGGTCACATCTGCCTGAAACCTCTGACTCAGTGTTTTGTTTCAAACCTTTTTAGAGTGTTCATTTACATGGCCACAGAAAGAACATTTTCCAGGCAAATGAACATTGTTTGTTGTGGGTAAATCCTTCCAATGCTGAAAACATTAGATTCTGTGGCTTCCCCTCCAGAAAAACCGTAGACTATGTAGAAAACCTGGGCGATCAGTCGTGGCTATGAGCCTTTCCTTCCCCCCAAGATAGAGTGAGGAAGCTGCAGTTCTTTCCTTTGGGGTTACTGCATTTAACTGATATAGGTCCCTTTGTGAAGAGACATTAGGTGCTTTTGATTAGGAATATTTGTAAAAGGAAATATCAAATATTTCTACATCTGTCATCCACTTCAGCCATTCAGATTTTGCTAATCACAAAATAAGAGAAAGAAACTAGGCGAGATGGAGGAAGCATCCCTGAATGAAAGAATTATGACCGTAATTGAGATGTGGTGTGATGAATGGACAAGGTCAAAGTAGAGGGTAAATATTTAGGACATCTTACAGACCACGAAGCCCTAAACTTTGCTCTTCATTTCCTGTTAAAAAATAGCTTAGATTGTGTATTGGGTGTCAGTGTAGATGAACTGCATATAACAGGAAAGTGGTCTAGCCCAGAAGCTTAACAAATAATTGTTTGAATCTTTTTTTCCCCTCTACATATGAAACCTGGAGGAAGGCGGTCCAGTCTTGGTATAGTGCTTAGTATCAGTCTGTCAGGTGCCTTTCTTTCTGCTCTGTCCTCATTAGTGTGGTGGCTTACTGCCCGATGATGATGTCGCTGTTGTTACACCCCTGTGATTAGGGAAGGAAATAGGTGGAAGGACAAAGTGTCAAAGGGCTGTGCCAGCACAATCTCTACTTTTACACCAGAAATACCAGTAACTCTGCTGGGAAGACTCCCACTAATGTCTCAGGCCCACAGCCACCTTTTTCTGCAGGCCAATTCCTAGCCCAGGGGAAGAGAAGACCACACCTGATTTAGAGAACTTGTCCTCTGGGCTTAGCGTTGGACCTTGGGTACTCTCATAAAAACACCTGGGCTCTGCTTGTTGGATAGAAAGGGTTTGGAAAGGTAATCTGTCCAATAGATGGTGCTAACTTAAGGTGGTAAAATATATGCATGACTGTGTTAAGAAATGACTATTCAGTTATTTTTATTTTACCTAAGATTATCGTAAAATGTGTCATCAGTGCAGTTCCATTTCTTGTATCTTTTCCTGTTAGTCTGCTATTGGAAGGCTACCCATATGCAGCATTCTTACATAAAAATTTCAGATCATTTGCCTTACTATTGTAAAGTTGTGTGTATGGAGTGTATATATGTGTGTGTGTGTGTGTGTATGTATGTATCTTTTAAATAAAGACCAAAGAAAGAAATGACTATCACACTTGAGACTGAGCTATTTGCCTGGAGAGCAAAGGAAGTAAATACTTCAGCCTTATCCATGCTCCTGTCCTGAACATTCTGCTCAGGTCAAGCTTTTCAGGAGACTCAGGGCTATACTACATACCACTGCTGTGAGAAATGTGAGTGTGAGAGGGAGAAGATGGTGGCAAAAGATAAAAATAATGAGCCAAACTTAAGCCTAATGATAGGTTATTTTCCCTCACACTTAATTATATAACAGAGAAGCTTTTCCACCCCCCCCCCATGATCAAAATAGCCTACTATTTATCATACTGCCATTAGCGGTTTAATTACTAGTGACTGAGGAGAGTGATTTGCAAAGACCTAAAATTATGGCTAATCTCTGAAGAGAAAAAAAAGTAATTTAGTGTTCAGATAAGATAAATATGTTCTAATGTTGAATTCATGAATAAGGCAAATGTTTAGTGTGGTAGGCATCTAGAATCTTGTTCTGAGTATCATGCCTTGAAATGCAGTGTTTTGAAATTACTTAGTATGTTCATACATTCTGTGACTTGGTTATACTTCAGGTCACGTACGTCACTTCCCTCATTCAGGTTTGCATTTGGCAAAATCTCCATGTAGCATTGTGTATAACATCAATATTAGTCCTGTCCTTTATGAAACAGGTAGTATATGCAATTAAACTTCACTTTTAGATTATAATTGGGAAGCCCATATAATTTATCATGCGAACTGGGACATTTTTTAATCATGCTGACTATTTATAGTCTTGGGATAATAAATACACCTTTTTTTATAGGGTGATACAACTTTTAACAAATTACCTACATCCTCTCGACTAGTTGTATATGTTTCACCTTCCCAGTTATCAGGTTGTGTGGTAATTAGGATGACATGGGATTATACTTTAGAGCCTTCTCCATACTTCTTGATTTCTTTTTGGCTCATGTGTCCAAGCAGGGTTTTTCCTCAGAGTAAAAATTATGGCTTCTCCCCAAGAGGATAGGAGTGACTCATTTTAATAGTGATTTTAGGAGAAGGGGGATTGAACAACCTTAGCTAAACATCTCTGGGCTTCCTTTTATTCATCTTCCTACCTACAGCAAGGGATCATTCTGGAATGATCTCCATCATTTGGCAAGCTTTCTGGGCAGATTTTACTCTTGTTGGGGGAAAAGGAGAGGTTGGGGAAGCCTATGTATATTCACAAATTGTGTAATTTGATTTGAGGGGAATTAATAGCAGGAAGCCCATTGTAACCACAAATTAAGATTCTTCCTCTAATCCAGCATATAGGTAATGATGCTAATAGTAATCTCCGTTCATTGAATTTCTTCTTAATTGATTACATCTGTCCTGATGACGATTTGTTTTAAATTTAGAAGTAGGCAGTTACGTTTCTGTTTGAACAGAGGCTTAATTGTTTAGGTCAGTGGCTTAAAAGTAACAATAGGCAAGACATTTCTGTGAGCAAAATTGAGAATGTTTAAAATTATGCTGGTCACAAAGGACCCATAGGCGTGGTGGTCTAGCGTACATGGTTCTTGATGGTAACTGGACCCCTGCTTATCTCTAGAATAGTCCTTCATAACCTCTACAGTTCTGTGCTGGGTATTGTTTATTTTGCTTGTTTTGCGCATCATTCTGAATTTAGAGAATAGGCTTTCTCAAGTTAATTCTTTTATTCAAAAAAGCAGCAATGTCTTTCTTCATTCTCTCCTAATGTAAATTATTCTCTCTTATAGATCCATTATAAAGAAGAGTATAAAAAGTCTAAAGATAAGTGTACTTTTGTGACTGACACACCTATGCTAAACCATGTCAAAAATATTGGTGCTTTTATTTCTGAGGTAAGGTTCAAAAGTCATAAAATGGCTTGCAGTTTCTTTTTTGACTTATATAGATAAAAATATGTAGATAAAAGCATTAAAGTTAGGAATAATATTTTTGAAAACAATTTAATGCTGGCAATATTGATAGAGTTATGTAATACTGTGTCATTCTGTGTCAGTTAACACATGTAAATTGATTTATTTTACTGTCTGTGGTTAATATAATTTGTTATATCTCTCTTCCTTATACCTTCCTTATTTATACAGAATTATTCTTGAAAAGGAATGTTTTTTATTCACTAAGGAGAGAGTACTGGCAAAATAGGTAGTTTTAGGACATTACATTATTTTATTACCTAACAGCCTAATTGGAAATAAATTTTTGAATGTTAGCTTGAAAATAAGTAAAATTACCATCTGATTCCATAAAATGTGGAGTTTTTGGTAAGTAATAGTAAATCAGTTGGAATTGTTTTTGAGTAGGATCGGTTCAACAGAGATACCTATTATGAAACTCAGATTGAAAAACGCACTACATTTGTTCTCCAGCTGAAAAATCATATAGCCTTTTTCTGAGAGCATCTAGAGCACAGTTTATATTGTACCATAAAGCACAAACTTTACAGTGTTTTCTGGGGTGAGGTGTTTTTGTGATCATGTGGAAGAGATTAAGCATGACTAAAATAGTGTTGTAAATGACTGACCTCTAGTGTTTTATAAATTATGTTGGGAAAATATCAGTGTGATGTTCTAAGGATTATTTCTACAAACATGAAAATATTTTTAGCGAAGTCAGTGAATTATCCTTTTTTAAATACCAGATTTCAGAATGGTGGGAACTCAAGGCTTACACAGGATATGTGCTTCATAAATCAATGCTCAAATTGAGCTTTGAGTGGGAGTAATACCAGGGACTTGTCCACATAATGTGGAAAAACATGATTTTGTTTATTTGTGTTAACTGTTATTTCTCCTGTGCAGGGAATTTCTTGGTGTTCTTAATTATTAATTGATTCTTTTTCCTGAAGGAGTTAACTGCAGAACAAAAAAAAACATAAATAAAACAAAAAGGAAGTGGGCAGTCTATTGTGTTACTTTGAACCTAATCTTCCTGAGAGGAAATGGTGAATGAGCATTTCTCTTTATGAGTAATGATCTCTTAGAGACAGTGCAGATTGGAGGTGGGAAGGCAGAGAGATAGCAAAAGGGGAAAAAAGTTAAAATCACCCGACTCTGATCATGGGAGAAGGAAGGATGTTAAGAAGACTTGAATAAAAGAACATTGTCCTTTGCAGTTTCTAGACAGTTAATTCTATCAATTTGTATTTCTGTAGCAACTAAAATATCTGACTGTTCTTAGATTTGTCTATTGAACAAACATAGGAAAGTGTCAACCGACACAAATAGATTTACTTTTAGAAATGGGCATGGGGTTAAATAGCAATAGTTGTTGTTTTTGTGTCTCATTTCTCCATGATAAATTGTTTTTCTTTTTTCAAAACGTGTTCATCAGGTGCAGTACCTCAGATTGAAATGGTCTTCAAATTTTTTTAGTTCATTCTGCTTCTGAGGAAAGTTTTTTTTATTATTCTCTTTCAAAGGTCACAGAAAAACAACAACAACAGGATTGTTTATTTATTTTTTCTCTTTTCTTCTCCCTCCCCTCCTAGGCAAAGTACAAAGGAACCACTAAGGCGAGTCTTTCCAATTCTCTTTATAAGCAGATGCCAGCCACTATTGACAGTGTCTTTGCAAAAGAAGTCACACAGCTTCAGAGTGAGGTGTGGTTTTCCTAAATTGCTGTGTAATTATGTATTTGAAACATAGAACCTAATATAAACTATTTGACTTAAAAAAAAAGTAGTTGTTTATCTTGGGTATTAAATGCTAAATGAAAGATGGGAGGCACTGATTGGTGAGCTGCCAGAGGTCACTGGTGCAGTTGCAGAAAATGAAAATGATGCAAATTTATGTTGGTCATATGACACTTTCTCAGCGTGATTGACAGCTGTTAATAGGACAAATTTTAATCTTATTTAGGCAGTTTATGTAAATTAAAATATTACAGTAAATATCAATCTGGTGTCTGATTTAATGTGTGAGAACATTCCAATAGTTTATTAAAAGTCACATAAAGGTTCATGGTTAAATTCAGGACCCACAGGTCTGTGCTCCATCACACAGGTGGTAACTGAGTTTCCTTTTCTGTGGATCCTGTTTTTAATTTAGAACATGCCACGCTATCAAAGGGAACCTCCATCAGGTGGAAGTGACATTTTTATGATTGCAAGTTGCAGATGAACTTAAAAATTGTCATCATGTAAACAATTTTGAATCTAGAAGAGTTTAGGAGTAATTTTCCCGTTATAGTACATCAACACACAAGGAATACTTAATGTATTTAATTTCTTGTATTTCTTAAAATAGAATTTCAAAATAGAATATAGCATCTTGTTGTTATATTTTCTTCATGGCACAATCTGATTTTTTTTTTTTTTTTTTATACATACAAGCTGGGGTACAGGCCAGAGGCGTGGGACGGCGAGAGGGTTCACCAGAGACGGAGCGGGTAGCAGAACAGGCAGATCAGAAACACACTGCTGAGGGGAGCAGCGGGCGAGGCAGGAGAGGTCTGCCCCACCATGTGGGACTCTCCCCGGCTTGGCGTCGAACTCGCGTCGCCGCTGCCGACAGCTCCATAGCGCAGCGCTCAACCGCTGCACCACCTGGGAGGCCCACAATCTGATTTTTTAAAAACTGTTTTAATTTGACTTGGCTTCCTAAATAACATGAGAGCAGGGAGCTCATCTGTTCTGTGCTCGACCCCTGTGCTTAGAACAGTTTTGGCACACAGCACATGGTCAGTAAATACTTGTAAAGTGACTTTTGTTGAATATGTTGATTTCCTTTCTGAGGAAATATTTCCTTTTAGGTAGCTTATATACGTCATGCTATATTTTAGATTAATAATAATGGTAAATAGGAATTCTTACTTCTAATGTGTCAGGTGCCTTTCCTTGATTTCACATGTATTTATATCATTTAATAAAATCCTGATAACTACTCCATGAGATATTTCCCATTTTGGAGAGGTGGAAGCTGAAGCACAGAGAGGTTCAGTGTGCCCAAGGTCACACCGCCAGTAAATGGCAAAGTCAGCTCATGGATAGTGTGACTCCAACATCTGGGATTTTTGCTGTTTCTGCCCTTCTTTTTCTTATTAAGCAAGTTTACTCCTTCCTTCAGAATCCTCTTTTTTTTTTATTTATTTGTTTTTGCATACAAGTTGGGGTGTAGGCCAATGAGAGGGTTCACCAGAGACAGTGGGAGTAGAACAGGCAGATCAATGGAAATACACTGCTGAGGGGAGCATCTGGCGAGGCAGGAGAGGTCTGCTGCGCCATGTGGGAATCTCCCTGGCCAGGCATCGAACTTGCGCCGCTGCAGCAGCCGCCAACAGCACCACATCGCTGCGCTTAACCTGTTGCACCACCAGAGGGGCCCTTCCTCTTGAATCCTCTTGAAGTAGAGGATACCTAGATTATTTTAAAGCAGTCTTGAAAATACTGAGCAAAGTTACTCTTTGCACAACAGCTTTAAGTACTTTATTATTACAAATTTAAATGTCCGCTGTCCACCCAATTTGGTGGTGAGCTGATCTCAGCTATGCAACATGTGGCTGACAGTGTATAATGTCAGGGTTGCACCTGCCTGACCTTGACTGATAGGCTCCCTTTTTTTCTTCTGTTAACATCTGATCGCTTAGCCTCTTGCTGATGATTTGGATAACTTTATAAAACAATTAAAATATAGCACTCAACATGTGGCAAACAATAATTATACAATAAAGAAAAAAAAAACTATTCTCATTTTTATATTTGGGAAGGTTACATTTTCATATCCTCATTTACATATTCATCCTTATTGCTTTGGAAATGCACAACTTTTCTCACCTTTTGATAACATGAAAGGTCTATAGTACACAAATATGTGCAGCATAGTACTTAACATAAAAAAAGAATCCATGCTGTGTATTTTGGGGTTAATTTTTAATTATTTTAGCCAGAAAGGGTGTCATGTGCGCTATTAATGTGTTATCCTATGGTAGAATATGCACCCTGGAAAGATATGTATAAGCTCTCAAAAGCGATACTACCCTGTGTTGTAATTAGTCATTGATCTTGTTAATAAGGAAAAACCTGAACTCCGATTGCAAAGATTTATGTAATTACATTTCTTTATATTTATATATCTTAATTTTATGTTAAAATTGCAATACCCAGAGATTACCTTGTAATAAGAGAGGCAGGAAAATAGAACTATATGATGATATCATATGTTGACATTAACATATGATAATTAAACAGCTAAACTTTTACTGTGTCCAAATAGTATCATTTTGCACTAATCTAAATTAGAGTATTAGACAAATTCTGAAATATAATGCCACTCTAGGTTCCAATGAAACTTTGGAACTTTTGACATTAGAACTTCTGACATTAGAACAAAATATTATCTTCCATCAATTTGCAAACATTCTCAGAGCTTGCATTTAAACTAGAGTGAAAAGGTGAAGCAGGCTAGATGAATGTTTCTTATAGAATATAATAGGAATAAATGCCTTAAAAAAGAGTGAAATGTGGAGATTTAGGATTTCATTTTATTAGATATACCCCCATTAAAAGTTTCAAAAACAAAGATCAAAAATACCTTTTTTGGAAATGAATGAATTGCATTTTGAAATGATGAGGTCTTCTTCCCAGGCTATTTCAGGCAGAATCCAAAAAAATCATCTCCTATCACCAAAGTAATACAGGCCATTTAAGCATCTGATTGAGGAAATTTTGGAGAGTCTGTGCTTTTTTATCTCTTGGGATCACAGGGTCCGGCTTCAGGGGCATCAGAGGAGTTATGCTATGGGATTAGAAGTACTTTCACCTATATAATATTTGTAAAATATACTGTAACTTAGGAATATATATAGCTCTCACATATATGAAATATAAAATATATACTATGCAACCAAACATATAAGATAAATTATGTGTTACTTATATAGACACATAGTGTGTGTGTGTGTGTGTGTGTGTGTGTGTGTGTGTGTGTGTGTGTATGTATGTAAAGTATCTAAGCTACTGCAAGTGCCCTCCACTAGTTAGGTGTCCAGGGTTAAGGCAACCTTAATTCTCAAGGTATGAAGAAAACAGTATTAATCTAGGAAAATTCCACACAATAATGACAAGTTCTAAGAATTCAAATTTGTCAGAAATTTATTAGCTTGACATAATTTTCCATTAGCTACTTTAAGGATGAAAATTAATATGATAAATTGAAGTTCAGCTGCTTCCAATTTGATGTAATCTTAATTCTAAAATGGTACTTAGTAGCAGCTATAAATGATATGACTATTTTAATGCTGCAAGTAGAAAATTACATAGCCTTTTTAAGAAAGAGTGCTTTTTAAAATTGTGCTGGATGACTCACCATTTCTATGATAATCCACAAATTATCAGCTGCATTGGTTACATTTATATAGTCACAAGTACAATAGTCTAAAATACAAAATTAACCAGTCATCCAGTAAAAAAGAGATAGGCATAAGTTAGCGCCTTTTATTTAAGAAGGAGGAACAAATCTCATAGAAGTTTTCTTGGCTTAATAGACTTGACCACCCATTAAACTCTTTCTCCCTCCCCCCGAGATATAATATGAAATCTAATAGAACTGAGAAAATGGACTTTCTCAATCCAAATGGAAGTTCTTAATGGGTTTCCAGTTTAACATAATTAATTAACGAAAATGTAAAGGTATGTTCATCAGAATTCGATATCCTGATGGATTAAATTGATGGACAGGCTCTAATGAGATTAATTACCACTGGAATAACATTAGGTGCTACGTGTATGCCGTCATAATCAACCAGATACACAGGATCAAATGTGGGGACATGGCTTGGCAGGAAGGAACTGACTTAAGGGCACTAGTTGACATGAAGGCAGCATAGTCATCAAAAGGAAAATGCAACCTCTGGATGCATTAACAACATCCAGCACAAGAGAAATGAAAACCTGGATTAAATTGAACAATTCTAATTAGGATAGGTCAGACTCTATCTGGAATATCATGTGCAACTTAGGATAGATGGATTAATTGGGGCATCCACTGAGGAGAGCATTTGGGGTATACAGGGGTTCTGTGCATTCACCTACTCTTGCTGGAGGAATGGAAGTAGTTGACATCTGTGTGCCCACATTTGAAGTTCTGTCCTATGAATTAGACATTTTCTGTATGGCCAAATAGATGCAGCTATGGGGAGATATGGGTTTCATTAAAGGAAGGACTTTGTATCAGAACTTTCCTGTGATGCCCCAAGGTGAGTTCAGTGCAGTTTTCAAGAAAATCCCAGTGGGGAGTCAGAAGAGGGACTTAAACATTGATAGTTGTTAAGAGATGGCTTTTTAAATAAGATTTGAGGATTTACCCATTAGATGGGTATGTTATCTGTTAAATAGGTGGTTCATTCTGTTTATTAAAGCCTGTGTGGAGTTTAAATTCATGAGCATGTTTAATAAATTCATTCATTCACTAAACATTTACTGCATTTTTACTCTGTGTCATTCACTGCGATATGCATGGGATGTTAAAAGATGTATAAGGTACATAGCTCGCAAGGAACACATTTTGGTAAAAAGTTTTTCCTTAAATTTAGCTTTTTTTTTTTTCACTGAAAATGAACTTATTTTGTTCTTGATGAACTCTGTTCTATTTTTCTTTGTTGACTTTATTCTCTTGTTTCAAGTTATTCCAACTCCATTTAATATCGTAGTATTAAATTTTTAGTATACATTTAAAATAATTTTAAAGTACTTCATTGACTGCTGTTTTATTCTCATTCATTCAGGTATTTGTTCATTTTTATTTATTCATCCACTCATTAAGAAATATTTATTGCTGTTACTTTGTACTAGGCATCATTCTGAATTCTAAGCATTCATAAACTAGACAGTTATATTCTAGTAAGGCAAAACAAATTAATTCTACAAAATTTAAATGAAGTATTAAAAACTGTGATATAAATAAATAGGATGGTGGAATATACCGAAAGTTATTTGCGTCTTCCGGATCTTCTTTAATTTCTAACTTGTTGAATATTGTTAATTCAACTTCTAAAATAATCATCCTCACACCTTCTCTCCAAACCAGTAGGGAATGAGCTTAGAGTGGTGGTAAAGCATGCCTTTGGCATGGTGCTTGATTTCCCAACAGAGGACAGGCCTTTGTGTAGCTGAGAATTTTAGCTTTCATGTTGAATTCTCTCCCAAAGGTTAGGACATTCAATTAAGTTTATATGATACAATATTATATTACATGACAGTTGTGCCTACATAAAATCATAAAATTAATTAAAAAAGAACAATGTATTTTTGAATATCAGATCATTTCCTCCACATTGTCAGTTACTTACCCAAGATTTAAACCGTGAACAATTATGACCCTAAAAGCTCTTAGATGTGGAAGATTTAGCAAATGGTAGCAAAGATTAAGCTAGATGAATACAAGTGAGGGTTTCAGTGTGTGGCCAGGGATATTTGACATAAATGACGAAGAGTTAGAATTAGGAGTCTAAACTGAAGCAGTAATTTGAAGCATTGTTTTTATTATCTTGTTATAGAGGTTTCAGCAAATTTGGCCAAGAGTGGTAGTATTCAAATATGCAAAATTCTAGCAAAACGCTGCAATATAATAGGTAGGAATTCAATTTACTTCTAAATGAAACTAACAATTATTTATCTTTCTTAAGGTTGCCTACAAGCAGAAACACGATGCGGAGAAAGGATTTTCAGATTATGCCCATATGAAGGAGCCACCTGAGGTCAGGCACGCTATGGAGGTCGCTAAGCACCAGAGCAATGTAAGGGAGCCACGCGCATGGTTTTCTGGGAAACTGTGGCTAACCTGCCTCAGGGCTAATAGAGATGTCGTTGAAATTTAAAATTAAAAAAGACTTGAAAATTTCTCTTAATCCCTTAGTGTTCAGACTGAAGTACAGCTGAATTATTCTGTCAACAGTTATTAAAACCTTGTAGAATGCCTTTAAAATATCGGCACACTCAGATATGGGGAATTCTGCTTTGAGCAAGATAAACATGGATCATTTAGCCCCATTGGGTTGTTAGCATTTTCCAGAGCTTCTTTGCCCAGATGGTGAAGCTGCCAGGATTTCTAGTCTAAAATTGCAAAAGAACAAGGAGAAAGAGTATTAGGAATCAATGATTTAGGGGAGAATCAGTCACAAATGCTAGCAAGATTGTACCTGCTATTTTTTTTTTTTTTTTTTTTTTTGCAGGGGAATACTTGTGAAGAGCAAATTATTTAGACCCATGGGAAATATGAACGCAGTAGAGGTCTAATAAGTGGTTTAGAAGCAGCAGCCAAGAAAGAGGAAGCTAGCTTGCCAGAAGTGAATTTCTTCTTTGTTTATAAGTTAGCAGGCCCATTGAAACTTTCATGTATTTTCTCAGTTGGCCTGGTGGCCTAGAAGAACAGTTACCCCTGCGATTGGAGCGAAAGCTTATTTGTCTCCCTATCATGAATGTGCTTTTCTCTAGGAGGATTGTGGGGACAGTCTGTCATGTTCTTTATGGATTAGAATCACTTAAGATAGTGTCTGCCCAACTAGGGTAAAAAAAACTCCCATTCTTTGAAAGTGCCTAACACGTCTTTGTAATCTTATAAGAGTCTGTCCCCCACTTAGTTCTCTTACTGAATGGAGCTTTGCTGCTCTGATTCCCCAGAGCCCCAGCTGTGCAGTGTTTTTTTTTCTTTTCCCCGCAGGATGGGAATAGTGATCTGATATTAAATTTTAATAGGTCAACGCTTAAGTAAAAACAGAGTGAGATTTTACATTTTAATCCAAATCTATAAACATGTGCCAATACCAAAGCACTTCTCCTAGATGGTTTATGATGGATAAGAGATGAGGAAGCTACATGCATGTAATTACCAGCAAGGTCATTTTAAAGGGATGCTTTATAAGAACTGTTTGCTTACAGAATGACTATAATAATCATAATAACTCTCACCTAGTGAGCTCTGCCGTGTACCAGGAACTGTGCCAAGACTTTGATCATTTCCAGTTATCACAAAATCCCTGTACTGATTTCCATTTTGTACAGGAGGAAAATGGGACTAAAGAATCAAACTCCCAGGTTCACCTTTTCTTTTACACCCTACTGCCTCCCCCTTAAAAGTCACTGACTATTGGTCAGTGGCAGAAAGAAAGTTAGTATCAGAATGGAAATAAATGGGTTCAGTGCACTCAGGAAAGAAACACTCAGACACCTGAACTTCCACAGCTTTGAAGCCCCAAACCTGATTTCTTAGACACACTGTGGGTTGGAAGGTGGTGGTGTTGGTTTGTTTGGGGAGGGAGCTGGCATTACATCGATTCTCAGGAGGCTCTTTCTGACTCTGTGATTCATGAAATTCAAATATGGAAGTTCCTTATCATAGTACTGGGGTTATTATTTTAACTCTGCCTTTTCTTTTAAAAGGTCTTTGATTGAGGGATTGAGGGAATAGAGTATAAAGCCCTTTTCTCCTCCATTCAGTACTGTGTACTTATGGGAAAAGGATGTATTTACTTAAACTCCTTTGCCTGCTCTGCTCAACCTTTACATGCAAAGTTTGTACATATAATAGGATTTAGAAAGTGTTTAAGACTATTTACTCAGATTTAAAGAGAGAATGATATTTGTATTCTACCTATGAAGTAGTTGATATTCCTCCAGAGTCAGGGCCCTTAGAATAATACATTTGTTGTCCCTACAATATGAAATTTAAACTTAGGTCTTGAAAGCCACAAGGGAAGCAAATCTCTTGTTCAGCAGGTGAGTTTACAGCATCGCCAATGAAAGATAAAACTCCATCTCATAGAACTTCAGTCCAGTGAAACTCACTTGCAGAGAATTTGCTAGTAGAATTACCCTTTCCTAATGTGGAATGTGACTTTGCACTATGCCTACCTTAGTTTACTTTAAAATAAAATGTGTTGTGACATGTAAGTCTGATTTTCCTAGAAACCATGCAAATCAGCTTTTTTCCTTACCTTTTCATGTTTCCACCCAAGTCAAGTCAGTTCTTAGTATCTGTTAGAAAATCAAGAAACAAGGATAATTACAGTTCAAAACTTAATTTTCTGTCCCCTTTGTAGCCAGACCTTTTATATGTAGACCATTCATCAGTGGACCCAAGGGAGTGGTTTTTCTTCTGGAACTGTTCTCTCTTATACCTTTAATGCTTGCTATGAATGAGCAGAACAGAATGGGAGAGAAATTTTGTTGTGACTGGCAAACTGAATTTTTCCCAGTGAATAACTAAGTGTTCCAGTTTCAGAGAAGAGTAATTCTGGAGCAGTAGTCTCTTCTGCCACCCCCAAATTGGAGATCATGAAAAAGAAGAAATTGTTTCTTAGCTTTTCCTCCACTGTACCATATAATAGGAAAGGGATTTGGAATTGGACCTGAGTTAAAATGCTTGCCACATGTTGCCTGGATGACTTGGGACCTGTTACTTCAGGTCCCCATTTCTCATCTGTAAAACTGGGTAGTGAAACCTGCCTCAGAGAACCCCATGTGTTAAATGAGATGATACACATAAAGGGTGATACACATAAAGACGCACCATGCCAAAAATACTTGCCCTGTTTGGTCCTCCTCCAGTTTAAACCGGTGATTTCAGAGTTTAGAGTGATTTTCAAGTTGATTTGAAAGAATGAAGACAGTTTATATTTACAAAAGGGTCAAATCAATATAAAATTTATATTAAACATTCAGGTCAGAAGGGCGTATTCAAAAGGTTCCTGAACCTATATAAACTACCTAACTTGTAGTTGATACTGTAATCAAAATCTGATTAAAAACAGTCAGCCTAAGTCCTTTTATATCTTAAGGGATATGCCCCTGCCAAACTTCTCCAGTGTAGTTAAAAAGACTGGAGACATTCCATCCTGTTACTTTTCCCTAAAGATGGGTTTAGAGTGAAAACCCTAGTAACATTATTAGTTCTCATCAGTCTTATCAGAGACATGAAATACAATAGCTCTAAAGTAAGTCAAATAAATTTTAAACTGCCATTTTACGTTTTGTAAGTAATGTGATCTGTATAGACTTGTGGTGAAATTGGAGTGGTAAACTTTTCCAAAATGCCGTATTGGTAATCAATTCAATGTGTATTAGAAATGTGTATTCGGCAGGGAAACAAGAAACTTAATGTTCTTTTCAAGAATGATATATATATATATATTTTTTTCTAACATTCATAAAGACTTACACATAGAATTTCTATTCCATCAGAAAGTGAAAAAGTCTAACGATAAATCAGTAAAATGATACTAGAGAAACATTTGTGACTCTGTGGTTCCTCAGTGTGACTTACAATAACAGTGCTTTAGGATTTAGTATTAAAATGGGTATGTTAGTATTTTGTTCATCTCTGAAAATAGTAATAGCTATTCTGCCTTATTCACAATATCATGGTGTTGATAAAAGGTAATTAAGAAAAAGAAAACTTTCATCAACTGTAAAATGCTTCATAAACTGACAAAAATGATAAACTTTCTAGATACAGCTCCATATTTACTCCATCTTTTAAAAGATTGAAAACATTTCTTTCTTTTGATATGGGTACACAGATCCTGCATTTACTTATATTTAAAATGCTTATAGCCTCATAAAAGTAATACTTACAATTTAATAATCTAGTAGTTTTTTTTTACAAGTATTGTGCCCAGACAGAAATAAGTCTAATTAAAATGGAATTTCCAAACCATATGCCTGTTTGATGATACCCGGAGGGCTCCTCTACTGTGAGAATCTGTGATGGCTGCCCAAGGAATTCTTGAGAATGACTGAACTTATATTTCAAGATTACAGCTAAATATAGGTTATACCCCCACTTCTGATCCATAAGCCTAAAAAGATAGCCAGTCTGGTTTCTTCTCAAAAGAATCTTTTTAATCTTCACCAAAGTAGCCAAGGGAAGGAATAATACCAGGCCAATTGGGTCTGATTTCTGTCTTGTTCTGGCTTACTCCCTGGTAGCCTTCCACCCTGGTAGCCATCTCTCAGCTCTCAACCTTGGCTTCTCCCAGTGCCTGTCTTTCGCTGTAAGGACAGTCCTGGTGGAGGTTTTGCTTGTTCTAATTAACTCATCTATTGTGTTTTAAACCACTGTTGTCTGAACAGGAAGAGCTTGCTGCAGTCACTGGCAATCCTTTGCCTACCTGTCTGGCTGTAGCTAGAGAAAAAAGATGCTAGGCCTTTCACTTCCATTTCCAAAGTTTGAATTCTTCTTATTAGCCAAGCCTCATCCATGAAGATACAAGGACAGGGATTCTAGATACTACTTCCAGCCTTCGGACTGACTATGTATGCGTGGAGCTCAATTGAGTCAGAATTCTAGCACAGAAGGAGCGGTGATGCAGATCTGATGAATCACAGTGTGCAAAGGGTTTAGAGTAAAGTCTGGCGCATTGGACACTCTATATGCACACAGAAAAACCTGCAAAAGATAGGGGCTTATGAAATAGAAGCAGGAATATTATAAAGAAAGAGTAAGATTAAAAGACAATGTAATTGGATGAAAATAAAAGCTGTCGGTGGGGGAAGCCTTGAAGAAATTCAAAGGCAGATTTTGATAGAAGTAAAATCTGACTTAACACTGCAGAAAAATGAAGTGGGAGCTGGCTTAGTGAGGAGTTTCTCACTATAGTGGGAGAAAGCCACCTTAAGTTAGCCCAAGTAAAACAGTGAGAATTTATTGGTTTACATAACTGGAAAATTTGAGTTACCTTCAGGCATAACTGGATCCAGCTTCACAGTGTCACCTGGAGTCTCCTTCACTTCCCATCACCTGGCTTCTGTATGACTTCATTTGCAAACAAACTCTGTCCAGTGGTCTCAAGGTGACAGCTGGTATTTCCAAAATTAAATCATCCTACAGCAGCTGATCCCTGAGACTATGACTACAAATCCTTATGCTCATAGATTTGAGAAATACATGAATGAATCAGTGAATGTTACATACCTGATGCTGCATAATAAAGGGTTTAAAATGGAGACCACTAGTTATTTTTATTATTATAATTATCTTCCTCTCTTCCATCTCTTTTCTCCTTCTATCCTACTTCCTTTCCCTTCCCCCTTCTCCCTTCCCCTTCCCCCTTTCCCTTCTCCTTTCTCCCTTCTCCCTTCTCCCTTCTCCCTTCTCCCTTCTCCCTTCTCCCTTCTCCCTTCTCCCTTCTCCCCCTTCTCCCCCTTCTTCATTCTCTGTTATGTTCTGAGGACACAGTAGAGAACAAAACATAAAATAAAGTGGGGTAAACTCAATCAGTGATTGTCAAGCTTGTGCCTTTTCGGTTGATGATTTTCAGGAACCTTTTTCTTCTCTCTTCTTATTCAAAACTTTATTTTCTAGAACACCTTAATATCAAGAGAAGACTGAAGAATGGAAGCTAATTCACTAACAATAAGACATTTAGGGCTTTAATTTATTAAAAATTGAAATAGGTATATTTATATAACTATAAAATATTAATTTTCTTTGACCTTCTGCTGACAGACCTCTCTTCTGCTGCATAACATTTTAATTCTCCGTAGTTCAGACAGACTTCAGAATGGAGCAGCTAGCTTTTGTAGACATTTGAGACACATAGCATGAGATTCCCCTCAAACCTATGTAATGGATTAGGTAGCCAAAGAAGACTAGTTTACTTAGGCAACTCCTTTGTTATACAACCTATGTTCAGATGTCCTTGCAGGAGCTTGCTGCTGTAAATATCCCTCAATGTTAGCCCATCCTAGTACTGTGGAATACCCTTCAGCGGAGATATTCTGAAAGATCTGACCAGGCTCCCATGCTTTTCTCCTGTGTGGCTCTGTGGTATCCGCTTGTTTGAATTTGCAGCTCATGTCAATCTTAATATTTGTTTTGAGTCACATATGCTGGCCTCTAATTTGCAATTTACATGGATGATGGGCCCCTATTCAGAGTCCTGCTCTGCCGCCTTTGTGCTGTTCACCTCTCTTCACGCAGTCATTAGGCTGAACAGCATATAATTAGGTAACCCATGGAAAGCTTAGATTTCTGAAACGTTGCAGCTCTTTTCAAAAAGTAAGGGTTTCCATTTTTACCCTTATTCTTTTCTAAACAAAAAGACATTTACCCCCTGTGGTTTTCATATGAATGTAGTAGCCTAGAAACAGTCTTGTAGGTGGGTAATAATTTTCGTTTGTTTTCACCTGAGCATCAGTTTTTGTTTACACAGCTTGTGTTTAACTCAGTGTAGACTGAAGGTGATTGGCCAGAGCTTGTGGATGAGTGTGTGGCTTTTTGAAACCAGTGAAATGGACTTATATTCAATCCCTAAAGCTATAAAATTCACCCAACACAATAACTCAATTTTAAGCTTTTTTTTTTTTTAAAAAAAAACTACCTGTATTCACAAAGCCTACCTGAAATTACTTGTCAAGGTAGAACCTATGAAAATAGGAATACTGAATAAAACAGATGTTCTTGCTGAAATTATGCTAATTGTATTTAAACTGTGTTCACTTGTCAGACAGGTTCATGATTAAAACATAGTTTAAGAAAATAGTCTTGGTGGTAAGGCAAATGCAAGTACTTAAAAGAATAAATAGAAATGCATGTAAATGTTTCATTGACATAAAATAATATGCTTAGGCAGCATGTTGAAGTATTAATGTATTATCATTTCTTACACTCGATATTTTTTTAAAGAAGTACAAATATTTTTTAACTCTGCAAGGTTGGAAGAACAATAGCAAGATATATTGATACTATCTAGTATACAGTTATAGCAGTAAATTGGGGAATTTATTAAAAGGCAGATTCTTGGATCTTATTAACTGAAATTTTGTTACAGAGGGTTGGGGATGGGCCCCAAGAATCTAAATTTTAATAACTATCCAAGATGATGCTATTGTGCAAAGTTTGTAGGCAATATTAGAAATACTCGTTTTGAAGAAAATGTAATTAATTGTGCATTTTGTATAGGTGTCCAATTGTACATTTCTGTGTTGTATGTTTCTCTGCCTTGTGAATATTTTAAATGACTGTTATTGCATCTTTCACATTGTAACTTTAATAGAACATAGTGTAATGGATAAGTTGACCATCCTCTGGTGATATTGCCAAAAAACAACTACACCTGGCAAATAGTTAAATATTCCTTCAGTTTATGATGGATCTTGAGAAACAAAAATGTGACAGACTGGTTAAATGTTGACCATCAGATGTTATACTAGTTCACTTCTCTTTTCCTGTTTGCAGGTTTAACTCATCTAAATGAACAGTGTCATCTGAAGTATACACACACACACACACACACACGCACACACCAAATAAACCAGACATCAGATAGAGATTCTTTAAATCTTTATTTTCCACACTATGGTATGATTGTATCTAATGTGCATTCAGAGGATGAATATTCCTTATTGTAATTGCTTTTATTTTTGGAGGACTGAACTATGAGAATGATATTTACTTGGTAATGAAACTGTCACTCCTCATGACTTCGGCCTCCTACACATGGGCATTTTAAGAGTTCAGTCAGAAAAAAAGGGAGAGAAAGTTCGGCTGGAAGGCTGAAAGCTGGAGCTACAGAGCTTTCCACCCTTATCCTAGGAAGTGGCATTTATATGTGGGAGCTCATCCTGCATTGGGGGTCTGTGTGGTGGGCAAGTTAAAGACGGTGATGAGCATCTTCTGTTCTGTATGTGAATTTGCACCTGCACTTACACAAAATGATGTGTTTATGAGGGTGGTAGAGAGGAAATCCTGTGAGAATGTTTGGTACAGATGGCTTGGGCTCATACTTCTTATGCTGTATAAATTTGGTTCATATCTAACAATGTTAGTGAGACATAGGTGTAATAATAAAATATTCAACCAAATAAATGCTGTATATAAAAAATTGAAAAAACAACTTATGGTCAGCAGGGTCTCGAAGATGGTATGGCAAAGGTAAATAGTGTTATGGATATCAAGGCTACTAGCTAAAAGAAATCGCTAATTTCTTTTTTTCAATAAAAACTGTCTCTTCAGATATCCTACAGAAGAGATGTGCAGGACACCCACGTGTATAATGCGGAGCTTGACAGACCAGACATCAAGATGGCAACACAGATCTCCAAGATAATAAGCAATGTAATCTCTCTTTCTCGAGCAGACATAAAATTTCTTATTTTTGCAGGAGACAAAGCATGCCTTGGTATTTGGCTAGTTCATAAGTAAAATTAATCAATCTGAACTAACGACACTTCAGTTTTTCTTATCTGCATTATGCATTTGACTATTTAGTTTACTTGTATATGTAGACAATGCCTGAGCTTGACCTGCCAATGGTCAGTGTTACCTTTCTTTTAGAGAAGTCAGTCTCCTTGTGTATAATGTCACATTCAAATGTCTCAACCTAAAAGTTAAGGTTGTCAGTCAGTTGGTCCATATTATTATTTATTTTTCTCAACAAAACCAGAAAAACCATCTGTATGTTGAATGCAAGGTTTCAATTATTCAAAAATTTTCCCTATGTATTTTTTTTACTATTTTTCCATAAACACAGTGATGATAATGATGACTAGATACATAGACTCAAAATTTGTATTGACTTTGTTGTAAAACAGTTGGGTTTATTTAAATATACCCACTCTAAAATCCCTGCTTTAACAGTCAGCATTTAATATATGGGTAGTTATAGTAATATTTTTTATGGACTCTGGATCTATTATATTTTATTTTGGCTAACGTCAATGTATTTGTTACTACATTGGATAGTAGAAATATTTAACATTATCTTATATATTTATTTTAGGCAGAATACAAGAAAGGACAAGGTGTCATGAATAAAGAACCTGCTGTAATTGGAAGACCAGATTTTGAACATGCTGTAGAAGCTTCAAAACTTTCTAGTCAAGTAAGACTCTCGTGATTATTCCAGAATGATTTTATTCAAATATTTTCTTTCTTAACAGCACAGAAAATTTTTCACTTTAGATAGTTCATTAATTGTAAGACTATTCAAAGATGTTTCTGAAACTGTTTCAGATAGGACTGCAATAATTATAAATTCCAGTGACAGAAAAAATAAGTCCAGTTTTAAGCTTGAAACTGTTTCCCAGCTCAAATCCTAGCCTTTTTCAGTGAGTTTAACTATGTTCACACTTTCCAAAATTTCTAGGATTTAGCAATCGTCATACCAAGTAATTGCATTTCTATTTATCTACACACATATACATATTTTATACTTAGTAAGAAAAATGTTAATTTTCTCAATTTCATTTAATAAACAAAAAATGGTGATGAAGATGAGGACAATATCAGAATCATTGAAGAACATAGAACAAAGATCTGAAAAAGTATTAAAGACATGCCATATTTTTGACTGAAAGTCTCAATAGTTCTCTCCAAATGAATATATAAATGTCATGCAATTTCAATTAGAATCCAATAGAGTTTTCCCCCCAAATATGAATAGATAATCTCCACATTTAAATGGAAAGGAAATGCCTGAGAATAGCCTTTAAAAGTATGAAAATGAAGACCAGTGAAGGAGAACTTAAGTCATAAGTTACCATAACATAATATAAAACCACTGGAATTAAATCAATATGGGATTGGTATAGAAAAAGATAAAATAATCAGTAGGATAGAAGAGGGAATCCTGAAATAGATTCCAATCTGTATAAGAATTTAATTTATGATAAAAGTGTTGGTTCAAGTCAGTGGGAAAAGTTGTATTAGTTAAAAAATGGTGCTGACATAACTGGTCATCCATCAGGGTAAAAATAAAATTGGACCTGAGTCTTAAACCATATACAAAATGAATTCCAGATGGATTAAAGATGTGAATGTAAACAATAGAATAATCTTAAAATCTTGAAAGAAAATCCAGGAGACTATATATACCACATAGGGAGAACAGAGTTATTGTTAAATAAGTTTGGACATCAAGAAACTATAAAAGAATGCTTAGAAAAACTAGAATATATGAAAATTTAAAACTCTTACAATGCAAAAAGATTAACATTTGCAAAGTCATCAGTGATAATAAACAATTTTTATATACTTATAGTGTTTTTAACTTTGAAAACATACATTCATTCATTTGAAAAATTGCATTATGTTACACAATAGAGAGAGATGAATAAGAAAAACTATAATATCTAAGGCCATAAAGTAATACCTGAACAAATTAAAAGACCAGTTATACTCTTGGGGCAGGTTTCTCAATATTCAATATCATGAAAATGTTAATTCTTCTAAAATTCAATTTGAAATTGTATGCAATTCCAAGTATAATTTAAACAGGTTCAAACATTTTTTGAGTAAAATTAAATGTTTGAATACTTTATAAGTTAGAGTTTAAATGCAGAAGGAAGTGTCTGAGAATAGCTTTTAAAAACATAAAAAGAGCAGTGATTTTCATTATTTGAAAAATATTTGGGAAAATGTTTGCTATGCCCATGATGATAACATAGTAATAATATCTAATAAGTATACAATTTCTTTACTACTAAAAAAAATGAACAGCCCAGTATAAAAAGTTAGCAAAGAATGCAAATTGATAATTCATAGAAGAGCAAATATAAACAGTCAATAAACATTTTAAAAGATACTCAGATTTATCAGTAGTCAGGGGAATACCAGTAAAGTAAAAGCAAAATGTTATTTATGCTCATCTCATTCTCTGAGAGTGGAGGAAGACATCAGTGAGCGCTGTGCAGCTAGAAAGGTTTTGTGTAGGTTCGTGCTAAGCTGGATTTAAAGGAAGAGAAAGCTGTTGAGCATCAGGCATCAGGGAAAGACCCCAGAGAAACATGTGTGACAGAGGAGACGGGATAAAGGGGAGGGCAGGCAAGGAGATGCAGGTGTGCACTACAGGGGGTTTGGGAGGAGTTTAGCTGCTGTGATAATACTTGGGTCAGTGCATATTGATTTGGATTCTGGCAAAATTTTTGAGTGGAGTAGCAACAATAGATTCTATAGAAGAAAAAGTAAAAAAAAAGTGATTTTGGATTGTATTAAGGGGTGGCATTGAATTCAGAAAAGGAGCCCTTTGGAACCCTTGTCACCATTTTAACTGTAATCTCTCAAGTAGCCTTGACTTTCAGGTAAGAGATGAGAATCTTGAGCAGAGAAGCGTTGTGTATAAAGAAAATACTGTCAGAGGAAGGTTAAAGTGGCTGCATGGGACAGGGAAGGCAGGGCTCTAGCTTCCCAAGAGGTTAGAGTCCTAGGGAGGAGCTGGGAAGTTCCTGCACTGAACCACCCAGGGTTATGAGAACCCAAAAAGAGAAGGAATGGACGAGAATGTGCTTCACATTAATTGTTTTACAGTTTGTAAGACACTTTCGATTATAAACCCACTTTGTGATTGAGGAGGCTGCTGATGTGCTAAGAGGGTCTAGTCTGGCTGAGGCACTCAGGGAGAGACTGGGATGGGCCCTGACTCCAGGTCCTTTTTGTTCAAAGTAACGCTGTGGAACAAGCAGCACACACGTGGCGACTCTCCTGGAATTGCTTTAGGCTTCCAGCATAGCTACCTGGCATCTTAGGATTTCAGCCTGTTCACAGGGCAGAGATTTCCCATCTATTGCTGTGGGAGAAGCACAGGTTCTAGAAAAGGACAGTTTGGTTGAGAGGGTGAGAAAATAGGCTCTGGAGCCTGAGTTAAATTCTTGGTTCTGCCACTTGTTAGTTGAGCGACCTTGTAATTTCTCTAACTCACCTGTAAAATGGAGATGGCAGCAATACTTACTTCTTAGGGCTGTAATCAAGGGCAGTGGGGTTACTGTGGGTGAAGCATTGAAAATGCTGCTGGGCCCTTAGAAATGCCACATAATTCCACAGGAGTAATTTTACTGTAGATGTTCAGGTTAGTTTTCCACTCTACCTTTTCACATGAATTCAAACACCGAATGAGACAGGAATAGCATCACTGGCCCTTAGTTTCCTTAGTTTGCACTCCTTCACAAACTTAGTTGAGAGTCCTCAGGAGAAAGTTTTAGTATTTGAACTTTTGTTTTCACATTTCAAATTCAGTCTGCAAAAATCTCACCATTTGATCCCTATGGGGGTTTTCAGGCAGATTTTAAAAATCTTGAATCATTTAGTAACTGAATGATCAGATGCTTAAGCGACTATAATTTGCAGGTTACATTATTATCTTAATTTTTTGGTAACAGTTCTGCCTATCTCATGGTGTCTAAACTTGTTTGAAAAGGGGAAAGCTGGGCAGATGAGCATATGGGACATTGGAATGAATTTGATGTGTTGCGTATGTAGCGTCGGGTGTATTAACTAGAAACAAGGACATGAGATAAAGTTTCTTCTTTTCATTGATAAGTTGAAAATCATGTATTCTCTTGCTGTTAAACTATGACAGACTGTGAATTCAGGAGGTCTCCAAGACAAATACACAGACAGGAAATGATTTTGGAATTCAATAAGCAGGGAAGCTGGGGGCAGGATGCAGGAAGGAAGGAGCGAGATAGCACCAGAAGGGCTGTGAGGGAGATGGCGATGATAGGGCAGTGCGCATGGCCCGCGGTGATAAGATACACCTGATGAAAAGACGAGGCCAAGGAAGCCAGTGGGCAGGTCGCTCCCGTTTTACCTGTAAATTGAGCTCTGTGGGATCCAACCCAGAAAAGGTAATGGAAACACACACCACATCCTTACGATATTAATGTGTACAGCAGCTTTGCTCACATAAAGTTTCCCTTTTTAAAATTTAGGAGGCACATAAAATTATGGTCAAGTAAGGAAAAGCAATAAAAAATGAAAAGTCAATCTCATCTACCAAGATAAAGAGATTGATGTATTTATAAGTATCTCAAATATAAATGCGGTAATAGTTTTGTTTTTAATGAAGTAATTGTTGAAGTTATCAGCATAAAAACTCTAAGTGTGGTTAATCTGTCATTATATTCATATGTCATCTTAATTTATTACTTGGCGTTTTTCTTGGTGATGAATTGGGATTCTTTGTTTAGTTTTATAATTTTAAGGAAAACTTTTGGCATGATAGTAATTAGTATTTGTTCTAAAATGACATTTGCTGTATTGAGAAGAGTGGGTTTTAAACCTGAAAATTACATTTCAGATTGCTGTAAAAATTTAGTAATAAATATTATCCTAAGTTGTAAGGCATATTTTATTGATTTGAAGCATCTCAAGCTCTTCTTTGCTGGCAAGAACTCTCCCCAACAACCTCCTTATACCACCAATGGCCATAAACATCAAGTCTTTGACTTTCCTATTAAAATTGGGGGACTCTCCTCCCCTTTATTTTCTGTTATTTTTCTTTTATGGTTCTTAACACAATTTTAATGGTCACATGCGTATTCATGTGCATATTTTAAATATCTACTTCCTTTACTACATGGCAGGCTCTGTGGGGACAGGACTTAGCTGTGTTTGGTGCACTGTTAGAGAATGACGCTAATTAGATTCTCAATAAATAGACAGAGACCAATGAAACAAATTTCCCTGTATCATTCACATTTTGTGTACACTCCCTAATATGTTGTTATGAAAAATAAGGGCAAAGATACTCTTTCATGAAAAATTCAGACTTAAACATTGATTTTATGGTGAGTTCTGCATAAAAATTTGTTTATACTGTCTTCCTTGACAGTTTGTAGTTCAGTTTCACCCAAAATTTTGGATGAATCAGATATGTGACATTGTGTTACTTGTTTGCTTTTCATTTTCACTGATAATTAAGGTAAACTTATCAAATTTTCGGTTTCTTTCCTAACAGTCATTTCTATGACTATGATGAAAAACTTTCATTCAGGGTTTACTTTATTTTTTGCCTTTTCTGATTCTTTGTGAATCTGAGTCATAGGTGATGTCATTGTAGAGCCCAGTATGCCTCAAGTATAAGCTTCAAACTGCTAGTTTAGAATTGTGGCTTCAGACCACTAGAACACTGCTCTGTGCAGATCCGGTGATGAGGAACTAGTGTAAGTGATACCGTTGTAGTTTAATCGCTCCTGTGTTTTCTCCAAGTGTGGACCTCTGAAAGTCTTGCTAAATCTGTTAAAATTATTAATATAGTGTTTAGGGTCTTAATCCTATATTTAAAAAGTTAGTAGACATTTGTACTAGAGGATATGATATTCATAATGTAAATAAAATCATTCTGAGGAACAATTTGTCATTTGTTTCCAAAATCATATAAAGGGTAACATTGTATCTCAAAGCCATAGCAAAGTCACTCAACACCTCCTCTTCCTTTTCTCAAGTGGTTTTAAAATCAGAAGGGAGATACTTTGTTCCATGATTGGGTCAGTCACCAGTTAGAATCAAAAGAAAACATTGCCTTGATCACTTACCAGAGATGAGCTGCCAAGAAGAGGTAGACACTCAGGTGTATGAACTGTGGCTTAAAACTAGGATAGAATGTTGAGTGTATATGTGTAGTCAGTGAGTGAATGGTGAAAACGAGGCCCCATTAAAACCATGTGGCTGTTTTCTTTCTTTACCTACCTGCAAACCTTACAAAAAATGTAAGAAAAAGTCGGGTGTTAGTCTCTGGTAAAGTTTTTTTTATATAATACAGTTATTTTACATTGTAATTAACCAGTGATGAAAATTTCTTGCATTCTTGTGGCTTAGGCACCTTTTGAATCAAATCAACAGAGTACTAAAAGTTACAAAAATATAAATTTCACAATACTTTGCTTATTGCATTCATTATAAGAATATGGATGAGATATATACTTTAAATAATTAATCTCGCTACAGAAATGGAGTGGAAAGGTTTAACAGCATTTTAAAATTCAAGTTGTAAGGTGTTAGGCAATGCATAGCAGTGGTAGAAATCTTCAAAAATCAAGTTATCAAAATCTATTACAAAATTGTTGCAAAATTTGAAGACACAATGGAATTTACCTGTTCCTGCCTTTGAACGAAAGATCCCATCTCAATATTATCCATCCATTTATTCATCCATTCAGAAAGTTACTGAACTAAATTTTATAGTTTAGACAGAACCTCTGCCTCAACTAAGCTTACCACTTAAAGGGATGAGCTACAGTAGAGGTGTGAAAGTTCTGACCACATGAATTTGGGGTGCTTCAAAAATAGATCAGCAGTAAATATCCTAGTCTGGGAGGTCAGAAAAGGCTTTCAGAAAACAGTTACACTTGGGCTAATACCTATAGGATGTGTATAAAATTACAGGTGAATAATGGGAGCAGGTGGGGGTAGTAGTTTGAGCAGGAAAGCAGACTATGGTTCTATTGGTGGACAGCTCCATGGATAGAAAATTTCATTTGAAATCTGAAGAAATCTTGTTGGCGACAGCTTCTACCCATCAATAGTGACTGCACCTTTCTGAGTAGAACAAATGCTATTTTTCTATTTTTTCAAATGTTTGAAGAGAGTTACCACCTGACTTCTAAATCTCTTCAGTACAGTTATTGATACAGAGTATGCATTTGCATTAAATAAATATTTTTTGAATGAATAAGTAAAAGTCCCTTAGGAACCATAAAGTGCAATACAGATACAATATTTTATTTTTTGTATCTGCTGTTTTTCATTTCATTCCTAATAGGATATAATTTTCCCTCCCTAATAGGATATAGTTCAAATCAATTTAACAAAGACCTTAGGGTGTGTATGTGTGTTGGCGGGGGAGGGGACTTGGGGAATTAGAGAACTATTATAGTTTCAACACCTGTCTCAGGATTTGATTTATTCTCTGAGAATAAAACAAGTGTTGCTTGCTTGTCATTTTCATTATTAATTTACATATTTCTTTACTAGCCATATATTATATGCGAAATTCTTCCAAAGCACTATGCCAGGCACTAGGGATACAAAATGTCTAAAAATCTGCTCCAAGCTCACTGTGTAGTGAGAAAGCAGACATCCCCACAAGTAGGTTAAATAAATGCTCTCCTAATGGGAGCGGAAGTGCCGGGATGCACTTGGAAATCATTTTCAAGCGGGGCTGAGACTCAGTCGGTTTGCTTCCGGAAGGCAGTGATAACCCCGGGCTCCACAGGCATGGACTGGCTCTAGGTCACGTGAGCTGTCCCAGCCTCACAGGCAGCAACTCAGGACTGGCTCAAAGTTGAGTGAGTGGAGGAAGGAAAGAAGAGCCACTGCAATGTGGATTGACTTTTGTTTTTCACAAGTAAACACTGACTTGGAAAGAGCAAATGCCAGGTTTAGTAGAGAGGAGCAGCTGTCGTGTTAATTGCAAGTCATTCCCCTCCTGTGCTGTGTCTGCTCCAGGTGTGGCTGCGCTGGAGGCAGCAGGGCTCGCTGATGGCCGGGCCCATGGTAATTCTCTCTGTGCCCCTCCGCGGCTGCAGACCTAAGACGCTCAGGGTGCCTGAGGTGGGAGAGCATGAGTAACTGAGAGAAAACTTCAGCAAGCCCATATTACGTAGAAGGATCAGTAGATGAGATTGCAAAGCTGTGAGCTGAGAGTGTGCAGGGCACTGTACCCCTTGGGCAGAATGTCTTATGTGGACATGTTGGGGAGTCTAGCAGAGTCGGGAGTGTCATTCAAAAGGAAGGCCGTATGTATCACTGGAGTGAATGCCCTTAAAGAACTGGAAAGCCTAAGGAGAAATGAGCACAGATGAAAATACTGTGAAAAGTGCCCTAGCAGAGGGCTGTGGAGGGCACAAAGGGGGTGGACCCATATGTTTGAGGCAGGACCTGGTAGGGAAAACCTTTGGTTTGGTGCCAGCTACTTTGGAAAGTAGTGAGGGAGATTTATTTATGCCACTGGTGATATTGTCCCTGATTTCAAGATATAAAATAATTTTTAAAAATTTGAATGTTTCTTGTTTTAGAGAAGCCTCGCCAATTAATTAGAACAAATAAGGTTTTGCTTGAATTTATAAGTCAATTCTTACTAACAAATGGGATCACAACAGAAAATATTTCCTATAAACCATCTTGAAACACTTTCCAAGTGTTATAGTCCTACCAGGATTTTTACTAGCTCTCAACTATAGTACCAGACACATGTCCCCCAGGGAGACTGGTCACCCAGGATACAATTAAAACAATTTGAGCCACCCCCAAATTGCTTTTTAGCAGGCAGAGTTTGAAGATGAATGGAATGTATGAATAAAAGGGGCATTCTGAGAATGTTGCAAGAAAGTAAAATATGTAAGAAATGCAACGTGAAAAAATATGATCAGATAGCAAAGCTTAATACTTGTGCTGCTGAGGGCTGTCCAGCCTTTCCTGGATGCAGGGGTCAGAGAGGGTGAGAGATGGAAGGAGCTAGCTCTTTGTTTGCTTGGTTTTTTGATAAAGAACTTGTTTCTGTACTAGTTAACATACATTCATGTGTTTCTCTATTGGAGAAAAATACAGTTCTACAGGAAATAAGCTGATAATCTTTTCTTTGATTACTTTAAGACTAAGAAAGAGAAAAATACGTCAGTGTGAATATTGGAGATGATGCTGAGGCTGAATGCAACTGCGGAGTTAAAGCAAAGGAAATAAAGAATGACTTTAAATAGATCCGGGACATTTTAGAAAATGTAATCCCTAATAATGATTGTTTTGAACAAATGGAAAGTGATGAGAAAAATCCTGGTACAAGCCATGTCCTATTTTCAAAATAATTTCTTTAGGAAATCTCATGTTCCAATTCTGGGACTTAGCATCCTTTTCCTAAATTTGGTAAGCTTTAAGGCATTTGTGGTCTTAATTTCTAATTCTATAGGAATGCAGAAATGCAAACTGACGTTTAAAAATCCTGAAATTTTAATGCATAATTCTTGTTTAAAGGATTTGAGTTCATGCCTAATTGCATTTATGATCAGTGTTCAAGTGCAGGTTGTTTTTTTTTTTAAACTTTTTATGCCTAATTAAGTTTTATACTGGAGAAAATATAACAAATTTAAACTACTGTTCATTTTTAAGGTAGGTGTTCTTTGATCTAATGAAAATCAAATGTATTTTTTAAAAGCTTAAAGATAAATGTGCTATTTAATATCTCCTGTTTTCTTCTATGGCAGATTAAATACAAAGAAAAATTTGGTAATGAAATGAAGGATAAGAAACATCATTACAATCCCCTTGAAAGTGCTTCTTTTAGGCAAAGTCAGCTTGCTAACATACTGGCGAGTGATGTAAGTTACTTTGTGCCTCATGACTTGTAATTTATAGAAAATTATTTTCATTATCTTTTGATTCTTGTTTTCTCAGAATTGGCTATGTTGTAATTACTGACTCTTAATCAAGATCATGTAATTTCCAAGTAATTTTAGTTGGAAACATTGAGACATATTTTCCTGGGGCTTTTCTTTTTGAGAAAAATGTATTATTGTAATTTGCTATTAATTGTTACTGATTACTAATTTGTTAATAAGTAGGAATAGTATTGCCAATAAAACTATTATGTCTCATCAAGATTAAAAAGATTAGAGCTTTGCAGGCAAGTAGTATGTTGTACTATAAATTAGTGGTTATGCCAATGGTTAACTCATGTCAGTATGCCCACAATATTAGGCTTATTGTAAATTATTGCCTGGGATTTAGTGGCTTACCATAAAGAAAACTTCAGAAATTGTACTTGTGATACTTAAAATTTCTTTCTTCTCCCTTATGTAAATGCTGTGAAATATTTCATAGGCGTTGTTTCCATTTCATGTTTTAAAAAATGATCAAGTTTTAGTTTGCAAGGAAAGTTGCCTTAAATTTTTATTAGAATTAAAGTATAAAACAGAAGCATGGAAAAGATCATTACGCTACCATACTAGAAAGATGCATAGAATACTTTTTCAAGTATCAAAATGAGCTATTGTTGACTGTTGCTTTTCTATATCATTTAAACCTCAGTAATGTTTAGTAGATATTGTTAGACTTGTGCTCAATAACTTTGCTCCTGCAAAACCAAAAATGAATGAAATGAGCGTTTTTGTCTTTCAAGGCTCTTGGAAATAGAATAATTTCTTTTTCATGTTTTTTTTTTTTTGTGCATAAATCCTAAAGAACACAGAGTTGCAATATATTTAAAGGAACCTAGAACATAATGTTGAAAGCCCAGGGTTTACAATCAGATTACCTGGATTGAATCCTCCACTTAATACCATGACATCACTTTTCTGTGCCTCATTTTCTGCATCTGTAAAATGGATATACTTGAAGTACCTCCCTACTGTGGTGGTTGTGGAGATAACTGCTTAATCCATCTGAAGTGTTTAGAAAAGTGTTTGACACACAGTAGGTGCTTGATATTTTTCCTGTTGTCAGCATTATAATATTAGTATTAATATTATCATATTTCCAAAACAGTAAAAAAAGAAAAAGTCTGTATGACAATAGGATGAAGAACACCAAAACCCTAAAATCGCCAGAAACATAATCGAAAAACGGTTGTCATTTCTGAAAAACTCAAGTGGCTATTCTATTCATGTCTTGAAAGTAGAATTTCTGTTAAATTTACTTGATTCAGTGGTCACCCTTTCTGAAGGGTAATTAGGAATTATCAAAGGGTAATAGGGTATCTGAAGGGTAATAGGAATTAGCAAAATATTTTCAAGTCCTTGAAAAATACCTTTCTTACACATTCCGTAGTTAATGAGCACCATCTAGTGGCTACTTGTAAAATTTGTCTGTCAATTTACCACTGCTTAGTACTTTACGTGTTCGAAATAATGGCGATAATGCAAAAGGCTAATATTTTCTTCTCCTAGATGGTATTTTGTTCCATGTTATTTTCATAGGTGAAGTACAAGAAAGACATGCAATATATGCATGATCCAGTTTCAGACCTCCCTAACTTGTTTTTAGAACATGCTTTGAAAACCAGCAAAATGCTCAGCGGAGTAAGTGGGTGCGGAGGGCCCCTGTGGCTGTGCGGGGCTCCGTGGGGCCTGCGCCTGCAGTGCTCGCGCCTGCGCCTGCTGCCGTCCGTCTGGGCGTCCCTCCCATCAGTGACTAACTCATTGGAAAGCAGTGGTTTGCTTGCTGCAACCCCACCACCCCTGTCACCTTCCCGGGGCGCTTCTTGCCAGCTCTTTAATGTCTCAAATGCAAAGTTTTTTGTTAAATGACTCCTTTTATCCTTCCTTCTTTATTAGATTGAAGTCACTTAAGGTCTTGTTCTTAAATGAGAGATCTTTTATTCCACTCAGTTCAGAGCAGAGTGTCTGATATTTAAAAGGCTTCATTTCAGTATAAGGAAAAATTGTGTTTTCTCCTAAAAGAAATCCTTCGGCATTTACACCTACACCATATGCTCAGTCTTGAGAAGATTTGTGCGTCTCCTTTCCGCACAGCTGGGGAGGGAGAGTTTCTCATCTCCACGAGACACTTGTGTCAGCACTGATGCCCTGGGTGCTCTTTCAAACGCTGTGCACCTGGACCTTGACCTCTTGGCTCTCCTGTTTCTGTCTTTAGGATGCCCCATGGGCAACTCTAACTTGACCTTAAGTTAGTTCTGTTCCTATTTTAACAAGTATGCCTTCTTTCAAGATTACCCAGATCTGTTGAATATCTGCTTGGGGCCAGTACAGTGTAGATGCAAAAATATGCATCTACAAGAAATGTGAAAAAATGAAGCCAGTTGTCTTCAGGAGATGAGCTGTAGCCTTGGATTGAAAAAAAAATCTGTAGTCAGGCTCTGGGTCTCCAAATATTAAGTAATGAGCTACAGCTTCAATTCAAGCTTAAAAACGCCTACCCTTGGCTTTGCTATATTGAACTTCTGTTTATTATTTTGTAATCTTCCTCTCTCCACTGCGATTATCATCCTCCTCGAAATGTGCTACACACGTAGGCCATTCATAGCCACAGAGCTTTTTTAATGGATTAATTTTTATCACTGGTCCTTGGGGGAAAATTGGTGTCATTGGTTCCAATCTGTGGAACAGGGAGTGAGGGTTGGAGGGCTGTTAGGCTCTTGCTGTCCTGCCATCTCCGTGCTCCTCTCTGTTCCTCTGCACACATTCTTATGTTCCTTAAGAGTCTGTTTCCGTTGCCAGTTTTCCTCCATGAATCCTAGGTAGCTTCTGAAATCTCACGTTCAGTCTTTGGCACCCAGTTTTGATCATCAGGGTGACAGTTGCCTCATCCATACTTGGATTAAATTTCCTGAGGACATGAAGATTCTAGGTGGAAATAAGTCAATAAAATTATTTATAGTGCTAATTAAAAAATTAATAGTGGGAAGAATGGCCTTTATTTTAACATAATGGTGAACAAATCATAGTTTAAGATAAATTAATCTCTGTCATCCTTTCAACAGAGAAAACCCAGGAAAATTATATAAAAATTACATATTACATTTGTTTTAGAAACCCTTTATAAGGTTAACCATCATTCAGGTGGTGCCTTTGCTAGATTATAGATTCCCCTCCCCCATAGAAGAATTGTTACTGAATGAATACTTCATAAGAGAGAATTTTCAGGGTTCAAAAAGGTGTTACTCTGAATTATCCACTTATTAAATTTGTATGATGATCCATTGGATCAAATTTATTATACGTCAGAGTTATCTTTTAAATTTCAATGTAAAAAGAATTGGAATTTTGTTGATTTATAAAGGCAACTTAATTTTATTAAGATTAAATATGAGAATGCTTAATAAGCAGACATTCTGACAAAATTACTGGTCACTTTGTTATAAATGACTTGTTTTTAAAGACCTCTAAATGTTTTTGGGTTAATTTTTTTTTTGTTTTAACATGTAGGTGCAGAGTAAAATTAGTGCCTTGTGAGTTAACACAGCCATAACGTGTGATTAATTAACTGTTTGAGGGACCTTTTCTCCCTGGAAATAGAGCTTGATTAGTTTTTAGTTTCTTCTGTAACTTTGCATAACTTAAAAATCTATATTGTATGTTACTCTGTGTAACTCCCACTAGGAGGCAACAGAGACTAAGAAACTCAGACAGACTAACAGGCTATAAGCAAGTATTGAAAATTTCTTTTGCAGATCTTAGTTTAAATAGTTTTTCTTTTGTAGTTTTTTATTTTAAAGAGGAGTTTCTGAAATTTTTTATGGCTAAAATAGATCATTCTGTCAGGGACAGTTTTTATTGATCTTTTTTCAATATATCCATATTTCAGACATAATATGCTAGACTTGATTATTTCTAGGTTTTAACTCAATAATGGGATGTATTCCAGCTTGTTAGAGTCAATTCATGATAGTTTTATAAATATATGTTAAAAAATAACTTCTAACCAAATTATAAAGTCTCCAAGTACATGGCTATCCTTTGAGATTGTCTTGATGTACATTTTTTTTCATTTAGCAGGGAAACTGAAACTTAGACTTTATTCCTTAGTCGAGATGTACTATGCGAACATTTTCTTTAAGTTCCTGTGCACCCACTGCCTCACTTTTTTTTGGCTAGTTTCGGGGACACAATCTCAGCTCCCTAATTGGCAGGAAACCCCTCAGTGGGGACCATTCCCATGTCCCTATGAACAGGGGTTCTCAGGTGCAGGTCACTGGACCTTCTAGCCTTCCCATCCCTAACACTGGGCAGCACATCCCGAGACCCAAATGTCAGTGTTCCCCCTTCTATAGGAAAATGCCATTTTTTACTGAAACCCTCATTGCCTAAAGCAACTGACTTTAGCTTAAGTATCTGTACCCTTGAGACTTTATTTACCTCTTAGTTTTTTTTTTTTAATAGGGCAGAGTTACTAAGTGCTCAGTTCCCAATAACAGAAGTCATGAAGCAGTTTTTGTCACCTTTATTTTGCTCATCTTCTTGTTGTAGTTAGAGTCCCACAGCTGCCTTATTCATTCTAACAGCCTGATTCATTCTGGTCTCTATATCTATACCTTAATAATTCAACGGAACTGTATCCAGATTCCTTAGTTTCTCTTCCTGGGGCCTTCTACCCTCTCCTTCTATGATAATTACTTGAATTATTTCTCACTCTTGTTTTTCTTATGATTCCTAATCTTCCTCGGAGACGAGCCTTTATAGACAACTTTTTAGCTTTGTGCCTCTGGCTTTCCTCTCCTCTGTTGTTTCTTCTTTTCTTTCCTTCTCTTCTTGTAGATTCTATTAAAACACATTCCTGTGGGAGGATAAGACAAGTAAGAATCACCCTTATTTTGCTCAACTTGCCTATTCAGACAGGTCCCGCCACTGGCTTCCCCACGGCCACTCCTCGAGTCCCCAGCAACATCCAGGTTGTCTATAGCGCTCCCTGTCCCTGCTTCTCTGGAGCGTGCCACGTGCTGTTCACGCTGCCCACCCACAGCTGGTTTATCCTGCATTCTCTGTTCATCTCATTGTCAGAAACCCCCAAATGACCAGTGACTGCAAATGGGTCTTGATAACAGCTTGGCAGCTCTTGTTGGCTTGTATTTTTCAGTTTGCATTCCCAAGTATTAGTTGCTCCAGTCAGCCTCTTTTGTTGTAAATTTATTTTCATAATCTCTGTTTTAGCGAGAGTACAAAAAGAATTTTGAGGAAAGCAAAGGAATGTATCATTTTGACGCGGATGCTGCAGAGCACCTGCACCATAAAGACAACGCCACGCTCCAGAGTCAGGTACGTGGCCTCCCTGGCTCCCAGAGTCGGGTACCCAGTCACCTGTCGCGGCCGAGAGCTGGATAGAGAATGCGCAGCTGCTGGAAAGAAGAGGCATCCCGAGCAGAGGAGCGTTGCTTTGGAAAATCTCAGTTTTCTCTACTGCATTGGGGAAAACTTGAACCATATTTCAGAATAAAAATATTTTATAACAGTTACTTTACACAGTGGAAAACTTACAAGATAGGAAATAAACAGTGATGAAAATATGATTAAAATTTTTATAGTTAACTGATTTGTCATTTTACAGATCCAATGTTTATTATTTCTCAATTCAGTGATGTGTCATTAAAAAGGAAAAATTGCAAGTGTCTTCTAGACTAACAGTTTCTTTCAACTGTGAAAATTGATGTATTTTCTGAAAGAAATTGAAAAAAGTATCTCCTTCTATGCATACTTTAAAGTTGATATTTATTTTTGAGTTTCAGTAGTTCGCAAAAGATGTCATTTCCAGTTTCTGATTAGCTCAAATGTCACATTTCCCTTTTATATGTTTCTTCTGAGTCATAAACTTCATAATGACTTGAAACCCACTTTTTTTTTTTAATTTTAAAAAGTATTTAAACCAGCTCTTCTTTAAGATTTGGAATTATCCATATTTTTCTCTTTGTATTGTTACTTATTTCATTTTTCTCACAGCATTTTATCACAATGTAGTATATTACTAGACTTTAAAGACCTTCATTGACCACTCTGTCACACTCCTCTGAAATAAAATTCTGCCTCCAAATTCCAAATAGGAATTTAAAATGTAGTATATTTTCTGCCACCACAAAGTTCTAAATATTGAAACTTTTCCTTTGGATTTAATTATTCAAATTAGTGTTATTATACAGTTTAAGGAACAGTTTCATAAATAATCAATGAAAATTTATTTCTGAAAGAAACAAGTCATAAACAAAACTTTTCTATGAGTATAAAAAGGTACATTGTTATAAAGCCAACCATGCTGACAACTTACATATCATTTTTGTTTTGTTATTAGGAGTTAGAAAATAGTCATTTTGTAAGCAAAAATAAGGTGTGGATTGGTTGTGATTGAAAAATTCATGATATAATATTAAATAGTGCATAATAAAACTGAAAGAAATCAAATAAAAACTGTGTGTTTTACTTTATGTCTATGGGAGAATTTAGCAATTCCAGAGAATTTTGTCCTCCTTTTCACAGAAAAGTAGAAAATCAGACATGTTTTCTTTCTTGTTCATGATTTACTAATGGGCATTCAGAACAGTCACCAGGACACTTATCTCTCTCTCTCTCTGTCTCAGTTTCTACATGTATGCTTATACCATGTATACATACCTTCAAAACCCAATATATATGATATATATATATCTCAGCTAAATATTTTACAGAAATCCTAGAACTATGTTATTTAGCAGTTCAAATTGTTTTATTTTTAATCTCTTAAAAGTTTGTACTTATTACCTGTTAATTTTCTTTATATGTCATTAACCATAGGGAATCCAGTGATCAACCTAAATGGCCAAAAAAAAAAAAAATGTGATTTTAGAAAATAGGTTGATTAATTTTGCATAGGTATTTATTTGACTTTATTTACATAACTGTGAGGTTTACATGACTATTATACTTTCTTTTTAATGAAGGTTAAATACAAAGAAGAATATGAGAAAAATAAGGGGAAATCAATGCTTGAATTTGTCGAGACGCCATCTTATCAAACTTCAAAGGAGGCTCAGAAGATGCAGAGTGAGGTGGGTTCCTTTGGTTTGTTATCTAGCCTTTAATGAAAATTTGGCATTTTACAATTTAGAAGAATCAGGGAAGTGGTTGAGGAGTTTTAGCGGGTCTGGAAGAAAGCACCTGACTGGAAAGATTCAGGGAACCTGCACTCTAAATTGGGGCAACTTCTTGTTCAAATTAATTGGTCTTTTCTGGTTTAGTATTTCTGATTTGGCAGATGTGGCTCTCTGGCTAGGTCAGTTCCGAATGTCTCTCCGTTCCCATGTTCTATGCTTGTAAAATAAACACTTTTAGGTTGCATTTCTATAAAATTTGATGAGTAGAAAAGGAATGAAAAGGTCTTGAATACAAAGAGCTGCCTGCTTTCTTTACCTGTTTAGTTTTTTTCCCCAGTGACGACAAACCAATGGTTCTTAAGCACTTACTCTTTGATAGGTAACATGCTAAATTATTTTCTATATGTCAACTTATTTAATGACGCCAGGTAGGATTCATGCCTAGATAGATAGTGTATCCACTGAAATTAATTGTCTTACCTAAAGTTAAATGATAGTTCTAGGACTGGGTAAAAGTCATGAATGCCACCCTTTTTTCTGTTTAAGTGTCCCTTTCCTACTCCACCCAATAAACAATGACATGGAAATGTTAAAACACAAGCAAAGAGGTCAGTTAAGAGTTTTTTCACCATACAGCCACTTTATTTTATAAGACAATGCCAATCACATCCAGATATTCCCCACACTGGTTTCTCTCTGACCTACCAAAATTTCTTCTGTTTTTTTCCTCCCCTACTTTTTGGGGGACTAAATATCAGACATCACGGTTTATTCTGCAGCCAGTATCCAAATTCTGTGGTACAACTGAGTCATTACTTCAAAGGGACAGAAATAGTGAGCTTAGTATCATTGGTTACAACTCCAGAGCTCTGCTGCAGGCATGCTCAAGAAGCAAGATCTTTGTTGTTCTCCCCTCCCCCCCACAAACACTAAAAACAGGGAGAAGTGATAAGTTCTGGACAAAAAAAATCTGTCAGGGATTTTAAAACATGAAATTTGTTGAAATGTTCTAATTCATCTCCTCAGGGAAGAGAAGTCATTATTACTATGGCTTGTTGAATACTCATAGTTGCTTAATAATATCTTCTTCAAGCAAGAGAAGAGAAAATAATTATAATTTTCAGGTCCCATATTTTTTAAGCTATTAAAGGGCAATTTGATCAGGTAAATAGGTGAATATTTTCACTAAGTTAACCATTTGTTTTAATTGAATTGGCAAAGCAAGTAAATTTGGTTAAAGTTTAGAACTATGTAAAAAACATTTCATGGTATAACTATCTGGAAGACCTTTTGTCTTACGTTGGGCTGCTATAATATAGTACCTCAGACTGAGGGGTTAAACAACAGATTGTGAATTTCTCAGAGTTCTGGAGGCTGGAAATCTAAGGTCAGAGTGGCAACATGGTTGGGTTCTGGTGAGCGCCTCTTTTGGGTTGTGGTCACATCCCCATTCATCCTTTGTGGCTGAGAGCAGAGAGGGGAAGCAGGCTCTCTCTTTGCTCTCAGTGATGACAATCCCATTCATGAGCATTTCAACCTAATAACCTCATCTAATTCTAACCACCTCCCAAAGACCCCCTTCTAATATCATCACATTGAGGTTTCAGCATGTGAAAACATTTTCTGCATTTGGAGACTGTTATGTCAAGGATTGTACAGACCCTTTACATTGCTGTATTGTTTTCCATTTCCAGGTACTTTGCTGGTGGACTCGAGCCAGTGTTCCAACACCTCCCTGTTTTAGGGGCATAATGTGGCTGTTGTCACTGATCTATAGCCTAGAGAAAGGTTCCTACTTTTGTGATCTGTTTTGGTGCTTTTGTTTAGTGGGTACTCTGGAAGTTTAGGACTGGATTGTTACATAGATTTGCACTAAGATACACAAAAAAATCACTTTACTTTTCTGAAAATGCCTGGGTTTGCCCTCATCCTCTCCATGCCCCCCTCTGCCCTCATCCCTTTATTACTTCCTGTCTTTGTGTTCAGTCACAGGAACGGCAATGTCCATGTTGTGGTCACTTGTGTCATCCTTGATTTATTTCTATACTAGTTCATTTACTTTCATCTCACCATCAAATCCTGGAACTTAGAATCTCTGATTCATATATACTAATATCTCACTCCTACATTAGAAGTGATGGCATTTTATAATTTTGAATTTTAGATCTCTCTCACTCTTGATGATCACTTTTCTACACCCAACTTTTTCTCACTCCTGCTAAGTGCACACAGACAACAGCCAAGTTCCTGAACCCTGTTTTTTCAGTCATCATATTCCTGCCTGAGCTGTGCCATTCACTGGAGCTTCAGATCCACCCTGTGAGATGGAGACTTCACTCTCAGAGTAAAGGAGGTTATGATGTGCTCCCAGCTTGTGCTGCTGCCAGGTGGGGGAACTGTGTCACAACCTCAGCGTGTGTATTACACGTGGTTCTCACTGCACAGCTTTTGCCCCTGGTCCCCAAGCTCTCACAGACAGTCACACCTCCTCTATAGAGAAGACCAGGACCTTCCACACTGGGCTTTCTCAGTGTTCCTCCTCTCAGCCTCAAGCTCTTCTTATTTGGGGGGTCGTACTATCCTCTCTTACTCACAGAGAGAAATGTTCCCTCTTGTTGTCCTTCTCTTTGATCCTTTTTGTACTTTCTCTTCTAAATATCTCCTTTCCAAAATAAATAAGTAAGTAAAGAAATAAATAATAGGACTCAAACTCTTCTGTAGATAAGTCTCCAAGAAGGGTGTTTGCACTGCACATGTCCCTGTCTCAGGGTTGTCCTTCCATCGGTGTGCAGTAGAGCTTGGAGTTTGCATTTTAAGAGTATCCCAGGAGCTGTTGATGGAGGTGACCCAGCAACCAAACTTTGAGAAACACTGACTCCTTGAAGGACGCTAATATTTCCCCTAACTAAAAATCATAGAACCCAGATGGATTTAAAAAAAGTCCAAAATTATATAGATACCCACTTCTTATATAATCAGTGGACAAAGTTGACTTAAGTATCTTTACATGAAGCTTGAAGTTGATTATTTTCTAATGTAGGTGGAGCCTCCAAAGAGAAAAGATTCCCCCAAAACAAATTTCACTCTACAGATGACAGGGACTGTAAAGATACCCCAGCACTGAAGAAGTACAGTACTTCCCATGAAAGCGTGCTTCCTTGTTGCTAGCTCTGGTAGTCTGACAACTAGTATTTTGTTTTACTGTTGTTGTGACTACACAACACAAGAGGAGAATAAAATGTTGACACCTAAAGAGAAAATCAGTCAAATGAATTAATTAGTGGCTTTTAGTTGGTTGTTTTGATATCAGGTGTAAATAGCTTTAATGTTTACACCTCTGATGTATTTATGTGCGGTAGAATTAGGGCTCTGTGGGTCTTTCGTTAATATTGGCTTTCAATTTTTGCTACTCTGATTTCTAGTACTTTCACTAGGGAGGAATTACCCTATGCAGAGGCTGAGACATGTTTTTCCTTTAATTATAGCCATTGGCTATTAGATTTTTAAAGCTCAACAATTGTGTTTCTGCTCAGCAGGGCTTGAGGAGAGAGAACTCTTCCAACAGAAAATAGATTTGGACAAATTTATTCTATTCTATAATAACTAGAAAGATAACATGTCTAAAAACCTTAGATACTTAGTTTGCTGTGAAGGATGTCTTTAAACTCCAGACCATTGAAGTAGCTATAAAGACAGTCGTCCTAGAGATGGTTTTTTATTCTGTAGAGGTAAGGTTGACCATGAATTTCTTGAGGGGGCTCTTACATGTGAAGCAAAGCATTTATGATCTCAGAAAAAGATCTGATTTTTAGTAGCCTGTAAGTATGTTTCTCTCACTTTCTTCTAATGCCAGACATAGGTTGAATCAATGTGTTTTCCAGAAGATAGCTCTAAACCTGACTTTGAAAAGTTCTTTGTTTTCTGATTCCCACAAGTAGCACTTCTAAGCACATGTCTGGTTTTATTCCCCGTAGCTATGTATTGACCACTTCTAGTCATAATTGACCTTTCTTAATTATTTCCTTCCGTAAAGTAACTTTTTTCAGAGGAGGAGAGCTCTTGGAGATGAAATGTCTGAAATAAATAAATACATACTTGTATTTCACTTTTTTTAAGTCTTTTTGCTTTGACCAGGAAACACCTTAGGTTCAGCCTTATGGCTTTATTATCTCAGCTCCACATTATGGAGAAGACAAGTTCTTATCATTGTTCCTTTGGTGTATCTGTAGTTATTTTAATTCAGAATATTCTTAGTGCAGCTTCTTAATTATATAATTTTGTTAGGGTTTAGTACTTACAGAACAATTGTTGTGGCCTTTTCTCATGGCTATGCCTGTATTACTTGTTTAAAAGCCATGTGTAACATAAATGTGGTAAGGAGGCAACATATTCTCTTATTCTCCATCATGGTTTGGAGAATTTCTTTATACAATTACTTGTCTCTGTGGTAAGAACGTGATGAATAGAGAAATAGCTTTTCATTTTGTATTAATAGCAAGCTCATGCAGAATTTACCTTAATATGTTTGTGATACAATTAGAATAAAATATTTAGCTGGTAAAATCTGGGTCATTGTTTGTCTGGTAAATATTTGACATGATATTTTTATTATTTAGAGAGACTGTCTTTGCAGTCATAAAGCACATGCTGTTATTGATTTCAAACTTGTAGTTCGAATGCTAGAATTTAAAGACTCAGAGATGGAGGGTGACAGAGAATGTCAAAGGGCCAGTGGGGTGTGGATTTAGATCCACAATCCCTGCCATCATCTTTCATTTCTTTTTGTGAACTCTTACCTAAAGAACCTTCTATAGGTTCAAGATAAGTTCTCTCAGTATCACTTGATTCATCTCATAAGTGCCAAAATCATTGTTGGAAAATCTTTGAGTTCCCTTCCAGCCTCCATTACATTTTAGAAATGGTCCTTCCTGATTCTACAAACAAGTGTGAGAGGGATGAGGGCATGAACAGTCGTGCTCTTTGGTTCAGATGGACTTCCATGCCACCAGGTTTTCGTCAAGTGAATGAGTTCACTTCCTTTTGATTGAACTAGTGAGGTGATGCAGTTATTGCTGTTATTGGTGATACAGGTCAATGTTATTGGTTCTCTTCTCCGCATGGGCTGACGTCAAGCAATAATGTACCACTAAGATACTATGCATGCTTGTTCACAGTGGTCTCCCAGACTTGGTGGTACTTGATGACCCTGCTTTTGTTTGGTAGAAATCTAAAATTTATGATAAAGTTGGAGTTATTTTCCTGGTGATAAGAACATTCTGAATTGGTAGAATCATACAAGGAAAAAAACAGTTTTGTTCCAGGAATTCTTGTTTTGATATCTTTTCATCAGTCATTAATATTTTCTAAATTAAAATTTACATATTCTTATTTAACAGAAAGTTTACAGAGAAGATTATGAAAATGATATTAAAGGAAGGTCCTCACTGGATTTAGACAAAACTCCAGAATTTTTACATGTAAAGTACATCACCAACCTTCTAAAGGAGGTAAGAATTTACTATTGCTATTTGCTAGTAAATATCAAAAAAGAAAACTAAAGAAATAACCCAGAAAATATTTGCTTAGTAATTCATTACTAATTCAGGGATTGAGATGTTCATCCATTGCTCTTTCCCTCACTTTGATCTTTACTAATAAAGTTTTTCAGTTTTATTGAAAACAGGAAAACCTGGGTTAGCATTTCCACTTAGAGACACAGGAAGAAATTAACAAGATTTCCTGGAAACACTTGAAAAATATTTTGTGTTTGGGTTGTAGCTTAGAAACTCCATAAATATTTGTACAGCTTTATGGCAGATTGAAAAAAATTTGAATATGGGTGAGGCAAGCTTTCCTGCAGTATTCATGTCACATCTGACACTGGAAATGAGGTGCTCATGTGTCAAGGTATGAATCAATAGCACATTAGTTATAAGTGGTGTGTTTGTTCTAAGTAGAGAAAAATATATTTATCATATAGAACATAAGAGCTCATGTCCATTTTTTATTGTTATCTCAGCAGGGTTCCCATCCCCCACCCCCAAGTTAGTGGTCCATTTTTGGCTTACAATGTATGTATTAAATTTGTTAAACATTAGGGATCCTCAAAGCTAACAATTAAAAATACCATGCTCAGGGTCTCCCTGCTGGCACAGGGGTTAAGTCTCAGCACTATCAAGCTATCACAAGCTGCTGCAGCACAAGTTCCATTCCTGGCCAGGACGCTTCCCACATGGCGCAGCAGACCTCTCCTGTCTCTCTGCTGCTCCCCTCAGCAGTGTATTTCAGTAGGTCCGCCTGTTCTGCTCCCCACTCTGTCTCTGGTGAATCCTCTCACTCCCCCTCCCACCTTTGGCCTACACCCCAGTTCTTGTATGCATAAATAAATAAAAATAAATCTTTAAAAAATTGTTGAACATTAAGGTCCTCAAAGCTAGCAATTAAAATTACCATGCTCAGTCCATCCCTTTAAAAGATTGCTTTCTGTTTTTGTTTTTAAGTGACTGAAAACTAATTTATAGCTCTTCCAGCTCTCTGTTTAAATAGATTTTCTTTACCTTAAGGGGCAGTATTAGAGGAATCCATTTCACTCTGAATTTTGAACTGAAGAAAGTATTCCTAAAGGGAATATCTTAAGCCAGTGAAATAAATAGAGTATAATTGCATACCTAGAGGTATATCAGCATGAACTTATTTTATAACCAATTGCCAACTGGCAACTGGCTCTTACCATTTACCTGCTTCTAGAAATTGATTGTGACTCATTGATGTATGTTGGGATGAAATAGGCTTAATACTTTTTACCTAATAGTTTTCTTGCTGCCCCATCTTTTTCCACTTCTAGTTCCTGTAGTTTTTTTGTATGCTAATGGAATGATGACTTCCTACTTTTATTGTCTCCCATTTAAAAAATATGCACTATTTATATCTTTTAAAGGATATAAATAAACTTATCCTTTATACCCAAATGACAATGGAAGAACTATTTTGAGATCCATAAATGACTTTATTATACATGCTCTTGCCTTTTTCTTTTATTTCTCTTTTTGACTTACTGATTCAGAACATTTCAGCAGAGGAAAAGCCCAGAAGACTATGATAACAACCTTTTAATTAAGTTACAGAGATGTCTAATTTTAAAAGGGAATCTTTGTGACAATGAAATTGTAACTTCCCTTTCTAAATATAGGCTTTTAGCTTTAAGTTGAATTTGTGTTCTTATGTTTTTCTACATTAATGTTGCCATTTATAATGTTCAAAATACCTTTTTATGCTTCATTTAATTTGATTTTCTTCCATTGCCCTTTGACATTGGTAGAACAGGTGTTTTTATTTTCATTTTGCCAGTGTAGAAATCAAGGCTGAGTTACTTAAAGTCCTCTTGAAGGTCACATGACAAATAAGTGAAATAATTGACTTTTATTCAGGTCATTTGACTCCAGAGCTCTTTCCAAAATTACGTGCAGGTCATTACAATGTCTTGTAGGCTATTAGGTAAGCAGAGGACCGACTAATTTAATTATACTGGACAAAGAAGAAAATAACATCAAATGAACCCTAGAATTAACTGGAACCTGATTTCTTATTTAAGGAAGTTTCATCTTTCGTCTGGCAAGTTAGTCATAAATGTAACTTAGTTGAATTGGAGTAAAATATGTATTATTTTCTAATCCAGTTAGTAGAAAGATAAAATTCATTAGCACAAAAAAACCCTCTGTTATATGTAAATACTAATAAAAACACTTGGATTTACCTAAAGTATGATATTAAAATAGGTGAAATTCACACATACTATCAGTCCAAAATTATTTCACTTTGTAAAACTTTTTTTTTTAACCTTGGCTATATCAATATTTGATAGTTTATAGCTGATTTTGCAGTTTCCATTGTTTTCAACTATGTTCTTTTAATGATTCGTATTTTATAGATCATTTTCAAAGAATACTTCAAATAATAAGAGGCATGTATTTCTAAGATGCCTCTGACCATTGAGAGAGAAGACATCATTTTTAAATGTACCATTATGGTACCAAAATATATTGAAATAAAGGGAAAAATCTGAGATATTGGAAGCCACCCTGACATGAATAAAAGAAAAACTGAAATCTCTATAGAAAATAAACGGATTGACTAGTCAAAGTTCTTCCTAGAAATATTTTCTCCTTTCTGTGTTTTCTACAGAACATATAAAACAGTATATTAGTTAAAGAGCTTCCCAGTAAATTTTGAACTGTAATATTCTTGTCTCATAGAAAGAATATAAAAAAGATTTGGAAAATGAAATAAAAGGGAAAGGGATGGATCTTAATTCAGAAGTTCTTGATATTCAAAGAGCAAAACGAGCATCTGAAATGGCTAGTGAGGTGAGTATATTTTTTTAACAACTGAGAATATATTTTCAGCTGATTTTCCTTTCAGTAACTCTTTCTCAAAGAGTCTATACATACCACAACCTTTATGTGTAAGAGGATAAACAGCAGCTATGTTCTAATAATCTTTTTCAATTAATGCATTTTAAAAAATGATTCTCTCTACCTTCTGTCTATGTGGAAATGACCATTTTGGAGAAAAATCCATCTCTCCCTCTTCTGGCAGAAAATTTCATGATTTTTTTCAATTCCTCTGAATTCTCAATTCATACATTTTGTACAGGTTGATTTTCATTATTTTCCCTATCATACATTTGGGATAGGTTGATTTTCATCACCATATATATTTTTAATTCCATTAAAATATTTTTAAATATTTCCTTTAATTATTAAAGAATATGTATGTGGCCAGGATGAACATAACTTATTTTTTGGTAAAAACACAGCAAGTTAGAATATTTTACACGTTAGACACTGTGAAACCACACAGGGTGTTAACTAAACAAATATGTGATGATGAGAACCAAACCAGAGCACCAGCACATTGTACTCCAGACCCCAACACAACGGTGGGGTCACATGTGGCCCCAGGATTCAGGTTGATCCAGTGAGATTCTGATGTTGGACTTTGATAGAAACTATAAGAGAACAGATGCTCACATTCCACTGGGTTTACTGGGGTGCAGATTAAGGGGTGGTGCTTGCTTATCATAAGGCAGGTTGGAGGAGGGTTCAATGAAGCTACTCTGAGAACCACAATGTGACCCTTTCAGTCAAGAAATGCTGGTGGGGAGCTGACCCCCCATCCTGGAAAGGTGAAGGGTGAGAGGTAGCTGATTATCTGCCAGGGGCATCACTGCTGTATTGGAATCTCCCTACACCCCCAGGGTTAAGGTCTGCCAGGAGAATGGGATGGATAAAACTGGTTTAGACAGGTAAACTTGAGGTGACTTAGGCATTTTGTCCAGTAAGGATTCCATTTAGAAATGGCGGTGGGATGGGAGAGAAGATGCATGCTGAACAGGCACTTGAAAACCTCCTTTCAGTTGGCCCCTAATTTTGTTCTCTTCCTGAGAGATCATCCTTGTCATTAACTTGTTGTACAGCCTTTCAGGGCCATTTTTATGTGTTTTTGGGTAAACTTCTATGCCCATAGACTTAAAAAAAATCTTACATACCACGTACATTTTTTTTTTTCTGTGCTTGCTTTTCTTGCTTGATATTATGGACCCTTTCCCATATTACTTTATATAATTCTATCTCATTCTTATAGAAAAATTACATGTTCTGTTACACAAATATAAATAGGCAACCGTAAACCTCTTGTTTGGTAAGCATTACCATATGCAAATCACACACAAAATGCATGAAAACAAAAATCTCAAAATTCCATGCTCAAACAAGAACGCTTATTATCCCCCAAGTTTTCCTTCCCTCTTTTACCCCATTCTTAAGTGAAATCAGTGATATCCCAGAAGTCACTTAGATTCTTCTCCTCAGCATGGTTTATTGACTCCACCCCACAGTGGTTTCCTAAATCTATCTGCTTCTCCCCACCCTAGTCCAAGCTGCCATCTCTGTGACCTGGCTCATTGCAATTGCTTGCCAGAATAATCCTTGGAGAATTAAATGTCTGTGTAGAATCCATAATCTTTGCTCTGGTCTTCAAAGCCCAGAGCTGTGAACAGAGCCTGCCTGTCCTTATCTTATACCCTTCTAATGTCCAGGCTGCCACCCACAGGTTTCAAGGTCTCTGCCAGCTCTATTTGCTTCCATTATGTCCTTACCCTGATCTTTTGCAAAGTTGGTTCCTTTTTGTACTTTTTTTCTTATTATTATTATTTTAAATTTTATTGTTATTATAATTTATGTCTTTTACATTATTGTGTATTCCCCGTCGGTTTCCCACCACCAGTTTACCCGTGAACTGTCACCATAGTCCCTTGTGCTCTTTTCTCCCCCATTTTGAGCCCTTATCCTCCCCCTCTCTCACTGAATGTCTCTCTTTTATTTGGATCCCCTATATTCCTGCTATAATTGAAACCATTCGATATTTTCCCTTTTCTTTCCTTATTATTGATTTCTTAGGTTGACATCAGTGTTTCAAGTTATTATAGATCCTTAATTGCATGTTTTATTTTCTATAGAAAGACTATAAAAAAGATCTGGAGACTGAGATTAAAGGGAGAGGCATGCAAGTGAGCGCAGACACTTTAGAGATCCAGAGAGCTAAGAGAGCATCCGAAATGGCCAGCCAGGTAAGAATGTAATAGGATACCAAGTTTGAAACAATTCTTGCAATTGTATGTGGAAAGAATATAAATGTATTTCCACATGAGTGATTTTGAGATTCAAACACATCAATATGAACATTGCTATGGAAGGTTGAGCAAGACTCTGAAGATTATTTTCTGTTCTTTTAGAAAGAATATAAGAGAGATTTAGAAAATGAAATTAAAGGGAAAGGAATGCAAATGAGCATGGATATCCCAGATATGCTTCGAGCCAAGAGAGCATCTGAAATCTACAGCGAGGTTGGTAGAGAATAAAGTTACTCAGAATAATGTATTCTAATAGCTTGTCACTATGTGTGCTGTGTCTCTCTAACATAGCTTTTCAAGGGCCTTGTTGGTGTGTTGTATTTAAAGTCAGTGCACTCTATTATAAAGGAATCATTTGCTAAACTTGGTTAACCTCACTAATGAAAGAGACAACTGCTGTAATTCTCTTCAACAAACACTGAGTTCCTGAACTCCCTCTGTTGAGGCGCCCGTTTGAGTCCAAAGACATTTTGACTCTGTTTCTTTCTTTAACTTTTTTGACTCTTTCTTTTTCAACTATTGTGCACTTGGCTGTAATGCTTATACTAAAGAAAAAAAGATTACACAATGAGTTGGCTCTTACCCACTTCATAGTGAACATTACCATTAAAATAAACAAGTCCTGGCCTCCCCGGTGGCGCAGCGGTTAAGCGCTGCGCTGTGGAGCTGTCCGCGGCAGTGATGCGAGTTCGACGCCCGGCCGGGGAGAGTCCCACATGGTGCGGCAGACCTCTCCTGCCTCACCCGCTGCTCCCCTCAGCAGTGTATTTCTGATCTTCCTGTTCTTCTCCCCACTGTCTCTGGTGAGACCTCTCGCCACCCCATAGCTCTGGCCTGTACCCCAGCTTGTATAAAAAAATAAATAAATTAAAAAAATAAACAAGTCCAACTCATATTAAGAGTGGATGAAACTGCATAAGCTATAAGGTGAAATTGAATACTAACTAAGAATTAAGAGAAAAACTGCGTTTTCTTGGTAAAATTGAACTTGCCAAGTGTATCTATTATATATCCACTAGAAAAACTGGATATTGTACAAATAATGACCATAGAAAAAATATTTAATGGAAGAAGTTATTGATAAAATCTGATTTGGACAAAAATATTCACTAGTGAATCATTGCTTTGCTTTAACATTTTCAAGGAAAAGAGTGAATACCTATGGAAAAAATGTAAAGGGAATAATATTTTTTAATGTCATAGAAAACTGACCAAATAATTAAATTTGATTAATGGGGCTTAAACTGAAAATAATTTTAACAGAAATTGACCAAATTCATTAAAATTCCATTAAAACTTAAGCGAGTAGCCTAAGCATCCCCTGGTTTGAAAGGAGAATGTCAAGATGGCAGAGTTAAAATATCAAAGGAGTTGACAGCTTCTCAGTCTCCTTAGATGACCCGGCAGTGGGATGGGCTTGCAGTGTGTTTTCACTCTCCTTGGTGTCTCATGATCACACATGAACTTGATAAAGTTGACACTAATTATATTAGCTGAATTAAAATCCTAGTTAAATAAGTAAAGTGGGAAAATGACCATTTGAGCCAGTGGAGAAAAATTGCTGTCTCAACAGTGCCAAGTTCATTCATTAGTTCATTCAGCAAATACTTCCTGACTCTGCAAAACTGTTTACAAAATTAGAAATTAGACACAGCTTTGCCCTTGGGGAGCTATAGGATAATTGTCCAAAAAAAGTATCATAAACCATGATGTACACTTCCACAGAGAAAAGGTATCAAGAGTAAAAATTTCCCAGAGGAAGTAATGCAGTGTTGATTCTTTGAGGGTGTCAAGAAGACATACCTGGTTTTAAGTAATCGTTTTGCCTACAGTGGAATCCTTAAGAGGATGTAATGTAATAATGTAGTGGTACATTTCAACATGAATGGTAGCTAACTTTCCCAACAAGCAGCAGTATGCATAATGGTTAAGTTCTCTGACTTTGGAACCAGTGTGTTTGGGTTTATATCCTACCTCAGATACTTCTTAGTTAGTGCCTCAGTTTCCCCATCTGTAAGAGGAGATAATAATAGTATCTGCTTAAGAGGTTAATTAACTGAATGAATGTGTTAAGTGTTTACTGTTGTATAGTAAATGCTACTGTTAAGTATAAGATATTGTCTAGGTTGTATTAGCTCTCAGAGTATATTCAGTAGCTAAGAAATTGAGGCTTTTATCTCAGTTTCATAAATACTAGTACCTTTTCCTTAATCGAATATACCTGTATCTGAAGCAGGACACAAAGCATTAATCCGTAAGCATGGTGATAAGCAGATTTGGAGTAAGTATCTACTCCATACAAGTAGGTATCAAGTTGCTTGCAGGAACTTTGGGGCTAATTGGAACAGGGACTAGTACTGGACATCAAAGAGTAGTCAATTAAAAGTAGCATGGCCGTCAAGACCTCCTGAGCCTTTGAATGGGGTGGGGTGGGAGCCCTTGTCTGAGGAGAAGTGAGCTGCTTTCCTAGACTGTTTGCTTACTCTGTTTGAGTGCTCCCTTTCTTTCTGCTGTTGCATTAGCAATTGCTTTGAATCCTGAGAGATAATCTAGAGCGCTGTATATGGTAGAGTTGGAAGAAGTATTTTCTGTCTCATATATGTACTTGCATATGTGCATGTACACACACACAATTTCAGATTCGTATCAATTGTTTATATTTTCAGAAAAAATATAAAGATGAAGCAGAGAAGATGCTTTCTAACTATTCTACTGTGGTAGACACTCCCGAAATTCAGAGGATTAAAACGTCTCAACAAAACATTAGTGCGGTGAGTAGTCATGATTTCTTTTTGGTTCTCACCTTGAAATTTTGTTTTGTAATGAGAGCCTTTTTTCTCATTGTTTGATTTTTCTGCTGCGTTGCTTGAATTTCTATCAAATATGCTATCTTTCTTTTAAAGAATAGAAGTACCAAATGTTCTGACAAGTTATAATTTATCAAGATTGTTTCAGAATTACAAATTCAAATTTTTGTCTTTGGTACAAGTGACACTTATTTTTAACTACATTTTAGCATTTCACTCAGTAAAGAGGCCCTATTTTTCCACACAGATTTACTTTGAAGATGAGGTTATTTTCTTTCCGGTCATTGATTATTTGCACTGATATATCTAGGGCTAGTCTGTAAACAATTCTAAACTGTTATATTTTTATCTTGAGGAATAAGAATTGTATCAGAAGCATTAGTTAAGGGTTGAGTTTATGTTTAATATATATATATAAACTTGAATTCTAAAATTATAAAAAATCACAAAAATCAATCATGCAGCCAATATTTTAATATAGAAATAGCTCATTTAGTAATTAAACAAGGCTTATCAATATGTAAATTTTATTAAGTCTGAGCACTTCTGAAATATTTCCTACTTGCTAATAAGCTGGCAAACTGTAACCCTTAGCGTACGCAGGTCAAGTAGCTTTAGGGTCTTCAAAGGCAGGCTGTGCTAAGCAGTGGAAGGAAGTCCTGTGGAAAAGAGGATGAGGGGAAAAAAGGCTGTTTGGCCCCTCATCTCCTGTGATTCCATCGTGTTCCAGATTTCTAACTTTTGGAGGAAAACATCTGTTTCTTCCCATCCTCAGTAGTACTTCATGGATTTCCAGGGACAGTAGCTCTGTTCACCTATGTCTTTCTTATAATTATTATATTTTTCTGTAGATTGCTTTTGTTTGCTTTGTGTTTGAAAGGGAGAGATGTTGTAGGAGTGGAGAGTCCTTGGGTGAAGATGAACAACTAAATAGAAGATAGGGAAAATAGCCTGATTAATATTGATGTTGATGATGTAATTTATATGTTCTTTGAAAGGAATGAGGTTATCTTTATGTTTGGAGAATAGCACTACTAAAAATGTCATGCATTTTGGATAAATTATAGCTGTTGATGAACTTTCATAATATGCATTTTGGTTTTTCTTAAATGCACATGTGACATTTATATTTGAAGAGGGAAGGCTGGTATGCATTTATATTCTTAGAGTAAATAATCTGCAACCACTTTTTAAGCTATATAAGAATGGTTTTTAGAGGGTTGCTTATACGATTATTAAATATGAAACCAAGTTGAATATTTATTCTTATAATGAATTATTTAATTGATTAATATAACGTTGGTACTCATAAATAGAAGCTGTATCCACATTACTTTTAAACCTGAGAAATGTCTGTCTTTTATAAGAAATGGATCTAAGACTTGAATTCTAATAAGCTTAGAGTTATTTTTTTCCTTCTCTTACAATAAAGGTATTTTATAAGAAAGAAATAGGAGCGGGCACATCAGTAAAAGATACTCCAGAGATTAATCGAGTGAAGAAAAATCAGCAGAATATTAGTTCAGTAAGTTTTTTATAGCATTAATTGTTCTTTCCAAAAGCAAACATAAGCTAGATAAATGTTCTTAGTTCATTATTAAACTGACTGCTTTTCTCTTTTATTCTTCATTTTGCTGAAATGTTATTTCATCAAATATCAAAGGCTTAACTTTCAGAAGGAAACAGTAGCCTTATTCCCCTTAAACCTAAAGCAGTGTTTCATCTTGATATATCATAGTGCATAAGAGATAGATCACTTTAATAGTACAGTAATGAAATCTAGTCCTAGATTTCATCTTTTTGAACAGTATTTTAGCTGTATTAAATTTTTCAGGGGAAGGATAAATTTCAATACCTCCTCATACTTGGGGGAAAGAAATTTTACCCTGCTAGTATGATTAAAGGTCCTAGAACATTTATTTGGTGGCTGAAGAGAAGTTTTGAAAGGACTCATTTGCCTTCAACTTCTTCCATTTTACAGCAAGGAAAAACACACACCTTTACTGTAATTTGTAAGATTACTTACTCTCAAATTCCCTTTGAACTTGGGGGAAAGGTAGAGGAACTACTTAAGGGTAAAATCTTCTCCATTCAGTCTTCACATTTACAATGGACAATTGTAAATGCTTGACATTTACAAAGGACAATTGTTATGCTTACCATAATTATACTTGCATGAACATTTAGTGTATTTATTCTTGTTGAGGAAGTCCAAAAGGTTTTCCCCTCAGATCTCCTTCCTGACCTCACCTTTGGAGGGAGTGCTTTCGAGAGCCTTTTAAGGGTAGTCCATATGGAATGGCCTTGATTAGACTCTTGTCTGTAACTCTGATCCTAGAATATGGGTGAGTGCTGATATTTGAGCAGGAAGAGTAGGAGAGGCAGGATAATGCTGTAGTAAAACATCAGAAATGAATTTATAAAAAATCCTCTAGAATGCTAGGGCAGTACAACCTCTTTAGGATGAACAACACTGTCTTCAGAAGAAAGTATAAAGAGAATGACCTTCTGATGAGGGTATGTAAGTGTGTTCTGATTTACCCAGGCGAGAGCCTGTGTCAGACAACGCATGGGTCTGGGAGAAGAATTAGTTTGGAAGATACTTGTAAAGTGTTCGTTTCCCTCACTTTTAAATGATAATATTTGAAATGTACCCATCCATGTACTTGGATTTAATGTGTTCTGTAGTGTGCATTTTTATTGCCTACAGTGAAATGACTGTGCCATTTTGATTAGTTTAGAGTTGTATGAAGAACAAAAATGTTCATCTTTAATCATGTTTAGCTTTTCACCCGAGGAAAATCACACAAAGTAGTACAGTCTATCATTTCTTTTCCCAGCATCTCATTGCCTCTTCTAGCAAACATTAAATGGATGCTTGTGTGTCTCTATGAGGTTGGCCCATAAACTCCTGCTTAGTATTCAAATGGAAAGTTGCCCTTTCAAGATTAGCTAGATCTGTCAAACCAAGATAGGATTCTTTAACATTTAAAGATCTCAACACTTCCACTTCCAGAGTACAAGCCTTTTAGCTATTAGTTTTCTCTGTTAAGAGCTATTTTTGAATCTTGTTTAGAGGTATCCTGTCTCAGTGTACTCTCAGGTTAACTCTTTGGGATCTGGACTAATACTGGCATTTTTGGGGGGCATATTAAATCAACAGATACTGAGATATAGATGAGATCTGAGATATTAGGTTCCTTTTCTCTATGACTGTCAGCATGGATTTCAATCTTCGTCATTTCAAACACCACCAGTTGATGTCTAGCATGTTTTGTGTAGACACAAATCTTTGCTAAATTTCAACTTTGGCCTCTTACGCCTACCCTGTGTTTCCATACATATAAATATACATGTTTCCTTTTTCTTAAATTCAATCTCCCATGAATTTTAGACATACTAAAATGCCACCTCAAAGGATAGCATCACTAATTGCTTCATAAGCTTAAAGCGCTATTTCTTGTCCTATGCATAACTATGCTGACATTACCATTTTTCTCTTAATATATCTCTAAATCAATTTGAAGGAGGAACTTGCCACTCAAGTGAGGGTCAGAAATATAGGGGATTTTTACATAACATGAATGAAGAAGCAGTACCTTATAGAAGCCTACCTCCTGACTTTCTGTAGTGATCGGGACACGGTGGCCTCTGTTTTTGCTACATTCCCCTCTCGTCTCCCTCTTTGTCACCTTTTATTGTGACCACCTGTTTTTTAGCCTTCCTTATTCTATATCGGACAGTGTTTTTGAGTGGTAGCTAATTCAGTTTGACTTTTGCCTTAAAATACATGGTAAATTTAAGATAACCTGTTAATGAATAGAAGCTGCCTTTTAAAAATTATGTTTATCATGGTAATGTTGATTTATGACTCTGTGTTTTAGGGATATAGATTCACACCTTTGCAAGTGTGTGCTATCCCACCAAGCCCACCACTGAAGCACCAACAATCTTGCACCCTAGTCCACTGAGCCCCCTACCCTTTCTGTCTCCCTCTTCTAGGCTCTCTTTCTGGTAGCCCCATTGTAGAAACTGGTTTTTGGATAGAAAATAATACATTATTATATTACTTAAGCTGATCTCCAAGGTTTTTGTGCATCTGCCTAATGATAGCACTTATTTTCATAAACAACATTTGCTTATTTGAATTTAAAAAATCTACAGTGATAGGCAGGTGAATAAATACGGGTTTATTTGCATGTTTCAATAATGGAATCCTGAAAGCATCAGATAAAATGAAATTTTGGAATTTAAAATTTCAATTATGCAATAATTAGAAATGAATTTTTTGAGGATGTTTTGGAATGTTTTAAGCTTTGTGTTGAATAAAAATTCATAGTTTGTTTTACTAAATTACACAGGTGAGATACAAAGAAGAGATAAAACAGGCAACAGCCATTTCTGATCCTCCAGAACTCAAGCGAGTTAAAGAAAACCAGAAGAACATCAGCAATGTGTGATCATATTTCTTTAAGTACTTTTTTCTGTTTTAATGGATGTCAGTCCACAGTGAGGGTATAGCAGTTGTACAGGTCAGGTCCCATTCCAATGAATAACACTGCTGGAGGGACAGTTCCTTAAAGATGGAGATGATTTCACACATCTTTATGTCACACTATCCCAAAGCTGGTATGTGTACAAAGAAACATGTTACTGACTGCCTACCGTGTCCTTGCTCCTGGGGGACTTCAAAGATGAGTGATGTATCCCCTAAGGTTAGAGAATGAGTATTCTCAAAGTCTCTAGGGGAAATAGTCATAGCAACAAGTAACAATTATGCAGTGTTTAAGTGCTATGAGAAAAACTAGCATTTATCAGGTGTTGCCTATGCTTTTTGAGTAACTTCCATTCAATATCACATTTAATAATAAACAAATATGCAGAAATGCAGGAAGTCTGTGTCAGGGGGAGCAGGGGGAGAGAGAGAGAGGGGGGAGAAGGGAGAGGGGAGAGGGGAGAGGGAGAAAATATGAACCCTTAGAGAAAAAATATCATGTGAATTAGATCTTGAAGAATTCATAAGCCATCTGAATATGTGTAGGATCCAAGTCCTGTTCAAAAAGGGGCAAGCTTAATGTGATGACTAAAAGGTGGCAGGAGATGATGGTAGGGAGAGAGGTGGTCAAGGTCAGAAGCTAATTGGGAGTCCCACAGTGGCCTACAATGTGGTTCACAGTCCAGCATGGTATTTAAGAGGCACATTGATGATCAGGTCTTGACTTAGTGATTCATTTGTTTCAATGTATCTTTTTCAAAAAGAAGGGTATTTTCAATTTATCATAGAGACATAGCACTCCCTTAAAATACCTTTATTTGAAAATAATACCAAGTTAATGAAAAAATAATACTGTAAATAACAGCACAGGTGATATAATATGGCATGTGGCAGGTAGTGTGTCCATGGTGGAATTTGGACAACACTGGATTAGCAGGAAAGAATATCAACCCCGAGCTGTTAATTTGACCCCAGCTCTAGACCTTCCTTGATGTATAACACTATGAAGCCAAGCTCTCCAAGTCTCAGTTTTCTCATGTATGCAGGTGGAAGTAGAATGTTGAGTGAGATTTTGCCTGCAAAGGTCTTAGCATGTTTGTGAGTGGATAAATGTAAGACATGAAAAGTCTCTATGTTAAATTTATGTCCCCTATTTCACGTGCGCTAGAGATGGACTACAGGCAGTTTCTCTACATTTGGTAATGTTGTTCAACAGACTTTTCCCCTCTGAGTTCCATCCAGAGTAATCTTTTCTTGCATCTTGCATTAATAGACATTACCCGGAAACTCTCCTTCCTTTAACTCGGACAGCTATTCCTGTCATAAGAATTTGCCTAAACTCTCAAACAGCATACCCTGGCACACAGTAAATTATACAACAAGGAGAGGAGAGAAGTCACAGAAGGAGTAATGGCACCCTTTCTCATTTATTTTCCAGGTTTATAAGACTTCTTTACTTTGGCTGTTGAGAGTGTGCATCTCAAGTCCATTTTATCTGTGGGCCCTGTGGGCCTTGTGAATTCTTGCAAAATCAAATCCTTAACATTAAATTTAAACTCTTAAAAAAAATCAGCGAGACTGTCCTTGAGGAATGCCTTATAATGGATTTTAACCTGTAGTTTTACTTTTTTTTTTAAAGATTTATTTATTTATACATACAAGCTGGGGTACAGACCAGAGGTATGGGGCGTCGAGAGGGTTCACCAGAGACAGAGTGGGGAGCAGAACAGGAAGATCAGAAATACACTGCTGAGGGGAGCAGCGGGTGAGGCAGGAGAGGTCTGCCGCACCATGTGGGATTCTCCCCGGCTGGGCGTCGAACTCGCGTCGCCGCTGCCAACAGCTCCACAGCGCAGCGTTTAACCGCTGCGCCACCAGGGAGGCCCCTATAGTTTTACTTTTATCTGTCAAGTTCGTGGGATGGTCTATTTCTCTGTGTTGGGTGCTCTTCTATGTGCTGGGATGTTGTGGAATTGTTGGGAAACTTGACCACAAATGATGGGGTCTGATCCCCCCAGCTAAGAAAGAAGCCCCTCTGCACAGTAGGTCAGGAAAATTTCCATGAGGTAGTCAGAGTGCAGGCCTTTCAGCGTTGGGGCTTTGTGCAGAAGGAGGCTTTGAGTTCCAGGTACCTCTTAGTGGCCATCTGTCGCTAGGAGGCGGACGTAGGGCTTTGGGACTCTCCTGTCTAATGGCAGGAGTGCAGAATCTTTTTTAAAAATTGTAGTAAAATACAGTATAATAGTAAAATAACACTAAATCTACCAGTTTAACCATAGAATTATTCTACAATATAAAATGGTATTTTGATAAATACTGCTTTAGGGCCATGAAAGAAATGAATTCACAGAAGGGATCATGTATTACTGCTGATAAGATAACCTCAGAGGCTGCCAAGAAATACTACTCTTTCAATAATGACCGCTAGAAGTGAAATTCAAAACGACCTTTGGACAAGAGAAACTTGGAACCCCCGGGGTCACTAAGATGATGGTGTCTACCAGCTATGCATATTTTCCTGTAAAATCCAATGAGAATTGTAGCTAATGACTCCTCTGTAGTTCGTGACATTTCTTTTAATCTGTCCTACTGTTACATATGTCCTTCCTGTAACCCACACTGTCTTGCATCTTGTCTCCCAGCTCCAGTATAAAGAGCAGAACTACAAGGCAACCCCTGTCAGCACGACACCAGAGATAGAGAGAGTGAGGCGGAACCAGGAGCAGTTGAGCATGGCAAGTTGGTTCTGCTTTCTCCTCTATCTTATCAAGCATTACTACCTCTGTTCATTCTTCACAACACTCTCTGAACAGCTTTAAACCTCTCCATATTGGATGCTCCTTTACACATTCACGTATTGAGAGGCATGCACTTTGGCTCTCCCATGTGAGTCCAATAAAATTTGGGACAGTGTTTCTATAATTAATCCATGTTTGCTTATTCCAGAAATATTCATTAAGTGTCCCTAGTATGCTAGGCACTGTTCTGGCCACTGGTAGACAAGGATGGCTAGGACTCAGCTCCTATCCTCGTGGGCCTCAGAGTTTTAATTGGCAAATCTCTGAAAATACATCCAGGTGAGAACCTGGAGTGTAGAAGGTTTGTTGTCAATCTGAGAGAAAAATACCTATTGGAATAGGGCAAAAAAGGACCTGGCTTGACTGGGATTCTAAGACATTCTGTTGAGGCTGGGACCTTTATAAGTAAATGGAAAACATCATTCATTGAATAATCTATTGCTAAGAAAGCAATGAGAGTTTACAATTGTGATTATTAATCTCTAACATGGACCTTGTGTGAAGTACTTTCTGTGAGCCCACAAGATTGGCACAGTTCTCAGGTGTGGGAAATTGAGACTTGGGGAGGTCAGAGGACACGCAGGGTTTGTAGGCGCATAGTTGGGATTTGAACCCAGGCCTCCCAGATTTAAAAAATTCCTGCCAAAGATGCCTCCCAATAGTTATTTTTTTTCTGTTTTCTGATCTCTTTATGGAACTAACCAATATAAAAACCAGCCTTCCTGTAAAATAGATAAAGTCCTTTGAAAGACGTTAAATTTAAGAGTTCTCCCTGGTGGAAGAGAAAATTGGGCCGGATTCTGCTTTATCTATATAATGTCCTTGGTAGGTGGCACAAGTGAGGGGGTCTCTAACTTCTTGTGGAGGTGGAGTCCCAGGGTCAGAGACAGTATATAGCCAGCAACAGCAACTTCACTCTAGTTCTCTGTAGTGACTTCACTCTCACCTTTCTGCTTCTAATTTCCAATTATTTTGTTTATGGACTTTCTGATCAGTTTTGACATTGAACAGCAAAGGATTTATAAAAATATCATTTTAAGAAGGACAGCCAACACTGTGATTGCTAAGATGACACAAAATCCAGGTATAGGGGCGAATAAGAAAGTTCACACATCTCTACTATGGAAAAAAAATGTGTAAAATGGTAGGGTTAATTTTGAGGCTCATCCTCTGTGGGACTTGGGTGGAAGCCATTCTGCTAACTATAAAATCCTGATTTATCCTCCACAGGTAAAATACAAAGGAGAAATGAAGCAGGCAACAGCCATTTCTGATCCACCAGAGCTGAAGAGAGTTAGAGAAAATCAGAAGAACATCAGCAATGTGTGATCTTAGCAACTTTCTCTTATGATAGCACACGTATTATCAATATGTCAAGAGAGGGATTGCATTTACAAAATTTTCACATCCTTGTGTTGATTTTGTGCTCTCAATTCATGACCAGGCTATTTGAGAGGCTTCAGGGTCTTAGGTGCGGTGGGAGCAGCCGGGCGTTCCCTGCTCTGGAACCCTCCGTGACCAGCAGTGTGACTTCTGTGTCCCTTATCTACATGCTGTGCCTGCTATAGTTCTCCAGAGTGCCATCGCAGTAGCTTTGGGTGTCTTGACCCTGCAAATAAGTTTTCCCATTATTTTTCCTACCTGGATGTGTTCTTGTTTTCTGGTCCCCCTCGGCCTCCTCTCCAGGTCTCGGCGAGTGTCCATTTATTTTTGGGTACTGTTTAGGGAGACGTGACAGGTGTGCAAACTGAGGTCACGTGGGGCAGACCCATATGGCGGGCACTTGAAGAGGGGCATCATATTTCACTTAGACAACAGCCCCTGGCCTGCTCTAACTTTCTTCTGTTTGTGTAATCCATGGATGTAGCTCACCGAGAGAAGCCTGTTTTGAAGTCATTAACATATAGATTGGGTTCTTTGGAAGAGGAAATTTGGAAATCTGTTAAGTTCAAAGAAATCGTTCATTCTTCAAACTCTTTCCAGTCATTTGACTAGATTATAAAGCAAAGGCAGGTTATTGTTTGGCACTTTTTTTAAAATTGTAATTTGGAGATGTAAATACTCATCTCTTCTCGGCCTACTTAGTGTCACACTTGATGTGACGCCATCATTCTCAAAAAGGAAATTGGTAATTGAGAAGAAGGAATGGAGTAGTGGGAAGCCTGCTGGCCCTTTGATGGATGACTGTGGTCACCTACTTAAAAGCATCCTTCCAAAAGTTCTGCTGCATTTAATTTGTAAGAAACCACCACAGCATAGTACCATCCTGACCCGCGGGAGTACCTGTGAATTATCGATGAAGACATTGCTTATCATCTCTCTATTTAAAAAAGGTTTATTTATTTATGCATACAAGAACTGGGGTGTAGGCCAGAGGTGGGTGTGTGTGTGTGTGAGGATTCATCAGAGACAGAGTGGGAGGCAGACCAGGCGGATCTACTGAAATACACTGCTGAGGGGAGCAGCAGGTGAAACAGGAGAGGTCTGCTGTGTCATGTGGGTTAACTCCTGGGCCAGGGATGGAACTCATGCTGCAGTGGCTGTGGATAGCTTCATAGTGCTGAGACTTAACCCCTTGGGCTACCAGGGAGGCCCTATATCTCTTTATGATGGAATGCTTACTGCGGCTTTATGGATGCGTGTTCATGCATTTGAGGCCATTCACAGAGATTTGGACACATCTATGGGAGGAGTAAAATCGATTGAGTGATTATGATGCAAAGGTTTTAATTATGATAGGTCTCTGACAGCAACTCTTTCTAAAATTTCTTTTTTTTATTTCAGCTAGTCCTTTAAAATAAATACTGTGAGATGCATATTTAATTGAATCGACTGACAATTCTCTTTTGTTTTCTGAAATGATAGGTTTGTTATAAAAGTCAATTGGGAAGAGCCACAGCTTTAAGTGTAACTCCTGAAATGGAAAGGGTAAAGAAGAACCAAGAAAATATTAGTTCGGCAAGTGGTTTTATTCATTTTGGACTATTTCAAAGGATGTGTCCTTTATTGTTTACATGTAGTCCTTTTTTATCTTGGAAAATTTTTGAAGAAGCATTTATAATACAGTCAATAAGTACACACACTATTTCAGATGACTTCCAAAAGTTGCCACTGTAAATTTATATTTTCTTGCAAACCTTTATTGGTATTTCCAGATGTGACAATTACATGAAAGTTTAATGTTAAACTAGAGCACATTCATTTAAACAGAGATTCACGTTATTTTAGCCACTGTCTTTGATAGTGGTAAAGTCTTTGATGCATAATTTATATAACTGTAATTTTATGGATGTAGATTGCTAAATGCTCTTTGCACACCCAAATAAGGAATGAGTCATTACTCCAAAGAAAGGGAAAAAAATCTTTAAATACATTTAATATAGAAATCAGCTACTCATTAAAGTCCTGTGGTGCATATCAGTCTTATTTAGATCATGTGCTTCTCTTGTGAGTATCAAGGCACACATGCCCTCAGGTCTGCAATAATTGCTGTCCTAATCTTACACATAATCAGCTTCACAAGTAGCAGTGTTCTGATGATCAGCTGTCAAGAGGGGCTCTATGCCTGGGGATCAGCATTTAGGTTTTATAATTTATAGCTCTCTAGTGGCATTTCTGTCTAGAGATGCTGACTGTATCAACATAAATTACCTTTAAGCTGTGGCTGCTTAGAGGAAAACTAGATTTGTTCTTCATTATTTCTATCCTCTGTGAAAGTGAAATCAAAGGAAATAAAGGGAAGCTTGGTGTGCACTCTTCAACAGTGTTATGGCAGAAGATAGGGAGATATAGAAACAGGAAAGTAAATTTAGGTTCCATTAATTTTGGATTGTCTCTGCTGACTTAAGTATGACAGTCACTTTTACTGACTACATTGTTAGTGGACATTGGCTACTCACATATTTGTTTTCACTTGGTAAAGAAGTTGAGATCATTTTTGCTATAACCTTTGAGAGCAAAATTTTAGGTTGCGATCCTAAAACAAAATAATTCACTTAACTAGTTACATAGGAAATAATACAGAATATTATGGGAAGCTTGAGAAAGCTTTGCAATTTTTTTTATTATAATTGTCTTATAAGTGTCTGCTGTTTGCTTTGCAGGTAAAATATACCCAGGACCATAAGCAGATGAAAGGTAGACCGAGTATGATTTTAGATACACCTGGTCTGAGATATGCCAAAGAAGCACAAAATCACATTTCCATGGTAGGGTACAAGCAGCTCCATTTCATGACTAAAACATACTAAGGAACGACACTACCGAGTGCATCCATGGCTTAGTTCACCATTAATCTGGATAACTAACAAAGCATGGAAATGAGGACCCACTCATCCTATAGGGCCTGTTGAAATGTAATGGAAACACTAAGTCTAATAAAATAATTTTTCTCAGTGATTTTTTTTGGTGTGTTTTATTTCTAACGCAACTACTATAAATGAATCTTGTGAAAGGCGTTTGCCTGGAATTCTTTCCAGTTAATTTTAGATGGAGTTTCGTGTGTTTGCATGTTGTAAAGAATATTTTAAAAGGTGTTTTTAAAAACAGTTTTATGAGTTTCATTATAAACCATAAGGTATACATATTAAAATTGTACAATTTAATGATTTCTATAATAATCGATGGAGTTGAACATCCATCACTGTAATCCAATGTCAGCAGATGTAAAATGTATGCTTTAAAGTGTATGTGTTTTTGTAACTATATGCAAAAAATTATATGTATATAATTATGATACATTTATGTATAATTATATACATATGTATATGTATAATTATATACGTATAATTAGTTGTAACTTTCCAAACGTAATTTTAAATAATACTTTTTTTTGAATAATTGTGTGGAAATAGCTTATTATTTTATTGCATACTGAAAGTTAAGAGATAGGGAATTAATATCTAGCTAAATTTGTACATTTGTTGTGTGTTTTAACCAGGATTAAAAAAATATATATTTTAAACCATATTATTGATATACAGTCTTCTATATAATTTAAAAGAACTACTAACCATATGATGAAAACATTGTGAAATGATCTCTTGATTTCTGATGTTAGGAAGCTGATGTTTCAGGTCTTATTTCGGAATAAATGGAAAGCACATATGTTGCGAATACTCTTGATGCAGGTGATTTGGTGAAAGCCACCACTTTCTCAAAATCAGGACGTTTCAATTTGAGTTAAGACTGTTTTCCCTTTTTTTTTTTTTTCAGGTAAAATATCATGAAGATTTTGAAAAGACAAAGGGAAGGGGCTTTACTCCCGTCGTGGATGACCCAGTGACGGAGCGTGTGCGGAAGAACACCCAGGTTGTCAGCGACGCCGCCTACAAAGGTGTCCATCCTCACATCGTGGAGATGGACAGGAGACCCGGAATCATCGTCGGTAAGACTTCTCGGTGCTGCCTTGGAGCAAATCAAACTGCCTTGGATTTAGAATCAGCCTCCTTACTCATTGTCCTCCTCTTACTTGATGTGGTGCCCAGTGGAAAATGGACCACAGCAAGTGTTGTGAGCCTTGTTGAATCAGATTATTGGATTCATGACATTCACTAGGTATCGTTGTAGATCCTTGCTATTTTTGAACATTCTTTCTCTTTCATAACTTTCTTGTCTTAAGAATGTTCTTGCTTGTTAAAGGAAAAAGTAATCCAAACATTAGACAGGGACGAAAGCAATGATTAAACAATTATTTTGCTTTCCTTTAGCTGGTGTACTGATCAGTATATTGAACTGTAGACGACACCTGCATGGGGAGCAGAAATGACAGAAATAACTACATTTAGGTCGTAACCACAAGTAGACTGCAAAAGAGATTCTGGTGGTGTTGCATTATATGAAGAGCTTATGTGTTTTCTAATATTAATTTTGTCCTGGGATAATTGAGAGCTTCCTGAAAGTCCCATAAGTCTGAGAGGACAGAATTTTCCCTGCCTGCTTCCCTGTTAACAGTCAGGGGAATCTTAGAAACACGGAGTTGAAAGGTGGCTGAGAGGCAGAGACCATCCTGAAGTTGAAGGTAGAATTGGAAAAGAAAGTTTCTGATTTTTCAGTATCTGTTGCCATTCTTCCAAATTGGGCTTCTCAATTTATGTAGCTATTTTGGTAGTGATTTTGGTAATCATGTGACATGCAGCTCAGCCCTCTTGGGTTATCTTCATCTTCTCAGGTAAGGTATTATTTGGGGGGACTAGTGAAAGGCCATTGAGAGGTGAGTTGGATGAAGAAAGTGTATATTTATTTGAGAGGTGATATCTTAGTATAAAATAACAGTACAGAAGTGAGGCCAGTGAGTTACTTGGATGATTACTAAAGGGTCTCTGGAAGTGCTTTTTGAATTAGGATTCCAGACATATTTGTGGGCAATTGAGAACTTTGCTTATCTTCCCACGCTGATTGCTTAAAAGGATCACATTAAGTCGGAAGGATAAGTTGTGATGTTTTCATTGAAAGTAACACAGAATTACCAAGTTTCATTACTTTGTATTTATATCTCAGGAGGGGTGGTAGAGAAGGTGTAATTCATCTCATGAGGTGGAGATGCTGAATGCAGAGCCTGCCTCTGGGTGCCCCTTCCCTCCCAGCTGGAGGCAGAAATGATGAATTCCCTGCCAAAAACCGTGAGATTTTCTAAACTTTGACCTCTAAGAATTCAGTACTCATTACCTTTGAGATAGAAATCATTGATATGTTAAGAACCTAAGATATATAGCTCTAATTTATCCATTTATTGGATAATTCAGAAGTCATTTTATTTTTTATTAGGGAAAACTGTTTTCCATCAAACACTTCCCTGCAAAACCACAAAATGCAGTATAGTCAACAAATATAAAAGGTCTGTGCCAGGCATAGAAATAAGGGTTTAGAGATTTTCTCAGTAATGTAGGCTAAGCCCAATTGTGCTGCTTCTAGTTTTGTTGCTTTATTAATTGTATAACCTTGGTCAAGGTAATTCAATTCTCTCTCTGCCTCAGTTTCCTCATCTATAAAATGTAGATAATAATATTACCTATTTTAATATGTTATAAAACTTAAATGACTTATGTTATAACTGAAAACAGTGCTTGGCATATAGTAAGCACTATATAATATTAATTAAAAACAAATGTCCAGCTCCAGTTAACTGGAAGCCATTACTTACTGTTGTCAATAGGTTTATGGAACTGCAACTTTAAGCAGAATTCTGTATAACAAAAGCAGGATCTCAAATAATGTTTTGTTCAGTATTGGCTGGAACTCTTTTTCTCATCAACGTTATAACGAAATAAAATTGAATAAAATAACATTATTTGTGGACCTGCTGTAATAATTTTTATTCAAGATCCATTTCAGCTGCATGTCCATAGGTAGGTTCCCCCCACCCCCCCACCCCATAGTTGATCCGAAACTACACAGTTTATTTTAGGACCTGATAACCCTTTGTTGGTGAGATTGACAAACCTGGAAGTTACTAATTAGATTTGGATTTTTGCCTCCAGTTAAGGTAGGAGTACAAGTTGGCTTGTGGTCTGATTTTTGACCCCCGTCGTAAAGGAGGCTGGGCTCTGCTGAGAGGAGGAAGCTGCTCCTGATTCATTTTCCCACCCCCTTGCTTCTGTGCCAGTGCCTTCTGGCACTTTCTGATCAGTGCATCTTAGGTGGGTTGACTTGCACTTGTCCCCTCAGAATGAAAAGGGGAGTTGCCATGTGCCTACATTTCCATTTATCCTTGTTACAGGGAGAGACATTTTGTTTGTTTGTTTGTTTTTCCTCAGGCAAAAAATCTCTCATTCACTTCCTATGAATGAATCATTCACATGTCTTTCATCAGGAGTTTGAATCAAACATTTTCCTGATTTCAGCTAGAGCAGAGCAGGCTCTAGAAGGGAGGGGGCGGCTGCTCAGAGCTGCTGATGTGTGTGTGTGTCTCGAGGATGAGTCACAGGCTGTACTTGGAAGGTCAATGAAGAATAAACTCGGTGACTTACATTTGATCACAACGTTTTCTAAACAAATCCTTGTGACCTGAGTACCCTTTCCTTCTCCTCTGAAATCTGCCACACAGTGGGTTTGCTTTTTCCATGTTTGCTTTTATATCCACCCCTTTCAGACACTTGCTGGACTCTCTTTGGTGCTGACATTGTTTCTTATTCATTCTTGATTTTTTCATTTCTTCCTTTTGGTAAAAAGACCTCAAAGTTTGGCGCACCGACCCTGGCTCCATCTTCGACATTGATCCCCTGGAAGACAATATTCAGTCCAGAAGTCTCCATATGCTGTCTGGTACTGCTTGCGTTTTGAGTTCCTCTCCATTTACACGCTTTTGTCCTGAAAGTGAAGCTACTCTGAACTGTAGAGGCAAATTGTGCCAACTGTGTAATGTAAATTTTAAAGCTAATTCAAAACCAAAAAAAGTGCTATGCTCTTTTAAAATACCATTCGTCATTTATGAAAACAAAATTTGCAAAAGGGTTTTTGAATACATCCTCATTCGTTGTTCTAGATTCATTTAAAAAGGCATATAGACCGTACTTGCATATGCTTTTTATTAGTGAATATGTTTTAAAGGTTTTCTGAGCTTACAAATATAATTCTTTGGAGTGCACTAAACCTTTGAGATTTGTTTTATGAAAAATACTGTTAAAACATTTTAAAGGTACATTTAAAGAAATATCTTAAAACAAAAGGAATTTTTCTATATAGCATCATAAATATCTTAAAATAGATTTTATGCTTGAAGTTTTATAAAATGCAAAATTTATAATCTATATAGGAAGTTTGTTTGAATTTTAACTTAGACTTTATAATTAAAGACAAAAACTGGTTTGGACGTTTCAGACTTTCAGGCCATGGTTACAAAATTCAAACTTTGTTACACAAATTTTAAATCAACATTAGTAGATATATCATCTAGGTCTTGTTCTGCCCCTGATTTCTGCTCTAGATTTAATGGTTGATATTAATAAAATTAAATGCTCAAGGCAAGGTAGTAATACTTCTGTAGTCAATTTGATCCACTTCATAAACTAAACTGGGTCATCTGATTTTCTAAAAGCAAAGAAAAGGCAACAAATATTGTATGCGTGGTGATGCTTGAGAGCAATTATTTATAATAGACATTATGCTTGATGGAAATTCTTAGTTTGCCAATGTTTTCTTAGTTTTTGTCAGTCTCCCTTTCCCCATCTTTCCTTTCAAAGTAGATAAAAACTAAGGACAAATGATATTTAAATCATTTATGTAGCTGATACAATGTATGCAGAAATTTTGAAGTAGATGATTAGAACTTAAAATCGCTGAGTTTATCGATTATTTAATAATAAGGAACCGTTGAGTCATTTATGAATATTTTCCCTCTGATATAGAAAAGGCGAGTCAATATAGGAGACACCGATCTCGATCTCATTCCAGCAGTACTTTTGGTACAGGGCTGGGCGATGACAAGTCAGAAATATCCGAGACTTACCCTAGCTTTTCCTGCTGCAGTGAGGTAACAAGACCGTCTGATGAAGGAGGTATCAAACATTTACCACTCAAAGAAAATTAACCCATTTAAAAAAATGTGTCACAAGCATGTTTTTAATGTTATCTCCACTTAGCACATTCATTCTGGATCTTTTTGAAAAATTTTAATTATGTTTAGAAAGTTAAGTCCTTTTAAAAAAAAACTACTAATTTGCATGTGTGTTTTTCCCTGTCTTCATTCTTTTCACTGCAAATGGATCTTTAATGACAAAAGGGTCTTGGGACCTACTGTAAGAGTCTGTCTCACAGGGGTTGTGTGTGGTGGATATATACAGAGCTGTGGTGGAAACTTGAATTCTGCAAAGTTTGTATCTGATTTCCATTAAGGAAAATCAATCTTGCAGTTATATTTGAGTGACTAAGAGTTTTCTATGAGTTTTTGTGTTTAAATATTGATATACAGCTGCAGACAGAGTTAGAGCTTGCAAAAAAAATTGGATATGATGCTTGGGATATGAGATTTTTTTTAAATGGAAGGTACTGTTGATTGTTCATAATTTCTATATTTTATATACCATCCTTTTCCTCTGCCTTCTCCTATTTTTTGTATACAAGCTGGTGAATTAGATCTTGAACTTTTAGTTGAAGTTGTTTGGATGTTAAAGAATTCATGCAGATTAAGCTGTTATTAAAGGTTAAGATGAAGATGTTGCCTCATTCATTGCAGTTACATTTTAATGCAGTAGGAAGGGGAGAGGATGGAAGCATATAAGAACAAAAGGAATATTGAATTTCCTTTTCAACCACAAAAGTCAGAGTGCTGAAATTCCTAATACAAGCATTTTGATGTCAGCCAACTTAAACACCACAAGAAAAAAGATATGTGACTGAAGATCTGATGAAATTTTGAAAGCACTTGTAATTTTGCATTTTTTGGTAGTCATTAAAATGAAACACAGTTATATTCTATACATCTTAGATTATACACTCAAGCCGGTTGGGCTTGGTGGAAAGATGTGAAGGGTCTCCTTTATGATTCTAATGAAACATTTGTGAACTAGTTTTGCTCGCTTATGTTCAATAGATAAGGTAGAGATCTCTTTTTTCTGGGTCTGGTTCTCTAACAAAGGGTTTTGTAGCCTCTTGAGTTTTTTTGGTTTTGAACCTAGGATTATTGATTACTCCCTTCAGTGTTTTCTGTGGTTCTGGAGGTGTAGAACGATGTTGACATTTGTTGAGAGAAATAACACCCAAAACAAATACAAGAACAAATTTTGTCTAACCATTCTTAATTTGCTTGCTTCAGCAAACTGGAGTTGATGTCTCCCCCCAAAGCAGTCTCTTTGCTTCACCAATGCCCCCTTTATTTCGTGTCTGTACACACCAATATCCATTCTTTATTCACCAAATGTTTATTGAATGCTGGTTGTACACCAGCCAAGAGTTTGGATCTGGAAATGCACAACGCAGTGAGCAAGAGACATGTGTCTGCTCCAAGGGGCTCAGAGTCTGGTGGGGACCCTAATGTTAACCAGATACTTGCCTAAGCAATATACAGTTATGAATAGAGTAAGTTCCACGAGGACTGGTCATGGGGGCCAGATGATATAAAATGGAGATTCCATCTGGCCTTGATAGGAGGGAAACCTCCCCTAGTGAAGGAAGATTTGAGCTGAGATGGGAATGGTAACGAAGAGTTAAATAGACCAAGGGGACTTGGGAGGATGTTTGGGAGAAAAATGTTTCTGCTAGAGAGAATAGAGCACTACAATGGTGTGTCAGTGAGGCATTCACATGGAGGTGTTATTTGGGGAACTAGAGTTCGGAGGAGAAGCCCACTCTGAAGATGAGCATGGATGTCATCGTCCATGGTGATGTAGGTCCCAGATGAGACTGTAGAGAGACGCCAGGTGTCTCAGCAGAGAAGTCTGGGCCCACTTGCCTCAGACGCCATTCTCTCCTCCAGGGCTGCATTTGATGTTGATTTCTCTCTTCTTTCTCTTCTCAAACCACCACTCCTTTTTTCTAATTATTTCTGGCAAGAGGACCCTCCACTGTGCCAAACTGAGTGAGAAAAAAGTCTCCATTGAAAGAAGGTATACATCAATATTCTTGCATTTGTGCTGGAATTTAACTAAAAGTAACGCGTGAAGGTATAAGCTTCTGTCTTCAGTCCCCTATTAAGAGGCCAAGATGCTCTGTCTTTAGTGACATTTCCTATTTGGGAAATAGACATTGGAAGTGGTACCAATGGTTATAACAGAAACACAAGTGAGGGTATACCCACAGGCTCTCTGAGCTCATCAGAAAAGATTTCAGGATGCATGGGGTTATACTCCCGATTCCATTTATTTTAAGTGACGCAAAAGTATATTTCTACCAGTTGGCATTTTGTATCTTTATTTAAATTGTTAGTGACATATCAGACCTAATATATTCCAAACTGTCTTCTGCTCCTCATCTTCTCCCTAAAATTTGGTTACTTTTCGGGCTTCCCTGTGCTTAGTGGTCACTGCAGCTTTCCAGGTACTGAAGTCAGATTCTCTGGAGTCATCCTCATTTCTTGTTTTTTACTCACACGTCACATCCAACAATTAGCAAATCTCAAAGCTTTACCTGGAAGAATCTGGCTGCTTGAGCCCACCCTGCCCTCTCTGCTGTGTCAGCTGCTGCCGCCTGCCCCTTCGGTCATCACGTGGTCTGACTGGTCTCCTGCTTCTCTTGCCACCCCATGCCACCAGATCGCTGCCCAGGGCTGCTTTCTACTCACTGGCGAGAATGTCTGACTGAAACATATGTTGTATCGTGTCATTCTTCTGCGGAATAACCCAAGTCCTCATCACTGCTGACAAAGCCCTCATTGAAGCCAGCTGCGGAGAACTCATTTCCTGGCTTTCTCCGTCCCCTGGTTTAACCACACCATACTAGTCTCTCTGCTTCGCTCATACCTTCCAAGAAAGTGCCCCTGGGCCTTTGCACTTACTGTCCCTCCTGCCTGGAATGAACACTCTCTCTCTCACCCCATCCTTCCCCTGATATTTGCTTGCCTATCCCTATATTTCTGCTCAGATGTCACTTTATTAGAGACCCTTTTTACATAAAGCAAACCCCTTCCCACACTGTTCTGTTCCTTTTGCTCCTTTATTTTCTCTCATAGCACTAGGCATTACCTGAACTATGTATTTGTTTATTTGTTTGTCTGCTTGGCTTTGCTAGAACAGAAGCCCTACCAGAAAGGGAGATTGGCTGATTTGTTTACTCCTCTTTCTCCAGCTCTTAGAGTAAACACCCGTCAAATATTTGATGACTGAATGCAATGTGCAAATTAATATTTTAAAAACTAAAGCCACATAGATAAATATATGTAAGTATACATTTACAAAGATGTGAAATTCTATTGTGGGAGGCTTTCAAGGAAATTCTTCAATCTTTGTTTTGATATGTTTCAGTGACATTAAAGCATAGCTGAAAAACAACCTAAAGTGGAAACATCCCCAGCATTTTTTTCTTTTTCTGATGGGGAAAAGAAAGAGTAGCATCGATGACTTCTTGGTTGCTTTGAAATTTAGGGTCCTCTTTGAAATATGTCTGTTGGGCGCTGGCAGGGAGGCGCTGATTGACTCTATAGAAGGAGGAAGCTTTCACGGTGATGACAGCTGTTTGATGAAAACCTCTAGTGTCTTTAGCGGTAAGCATTAATCATATGTATTTGTTTAAATGCTATCCCAGAAATTGAAAAGAATTTTAGAACAATACTTGTTAGTGGCAAGACAAAGAATAAATAAAATACATTTAAAGTGGTGCTTTTTCCTCTCAGATTTTGTTGACTTTTGATCACAATTTTATGTGATAATGCATCACGCCCAGAGAGGTGACCTTTTACAGTGGGTGTTGCCCTGCTATTGAGGCGCTGCAGGTTGCAGCTGTGGTCTGTGGTGTACATGACAGTGGATCTCACCTGAGTGCTCTCACCTGAGAATTCACTGCAGGTGGGTTCTACACCTGGATAGGAGAATGTAGACAAGAACTTTCAAAAATGTTTTACATTTCCTAGCCTAAGAGACTTAAACTCTTTTCCTCTCTCTTCCTTCTACAGATGAGAATGTGTTCTGTTCTAAGGAAATCTATTTTACTTTGTGAATTAAGTGCCTGGTCAATTATGAGAGTCATAGTTTTAGGGACCTGCTTAGGAGCCAGAGGACATTCTCATTGTTAGGACAAAGGGTTAAACGATCAGCTCATTTCCTTGAGGCAAAGTACAATGTTTCCATCATTCACATTTGGTTTTCGTGAGCATTAACATATAAGCCTTCTCCTTTAAGTTTTTATCATTGTTTTAGTTATGTGTGTCTCACGATATTTTCCCATCTTGCTTTGATTGCAGAATATTTTCATTTTCTTATGTGATTATTTTAGGCTTTCTTTGCTTTTCAGTCTGCTTTCCAGGATATTAAGTTACCAAAGGGTTTTTCATGTTACATCTCTACTCTGTTACTTTGATTCAATAAAGGAGGCTTTTATTTAAAGTTCATCTAATTTTGTTTTGATTCTTGAATAGTATTATTTGAAATTATCTTTATTGCCTTTTGGTATTAGATTAGGTTAACTTATTTTTGTTTGACACACATTTCCTTTAGTAGAAATAATCCTGATGGTTTCTGCTTATTTCACTTCAAGGTTTTCTTTGATCTTTGTGTTTGTCTTTGGTGAACGTGGGTCTGCAACATGAATTTGCCTTATGCAACATTTGTATGTCTTTGGTTTTCCGTAATGTACAGTGTTCATATTGCTAGTATTTTTAATGTGTTTGTAATTTCACCCAGTATTTACCCTCCTGAGTTTGAACTTGTGCTTAGTTTTGCTTCAGGTATTTTATGTGTTTCTGCTTTCCTGTGGAGCATCGAGATATGGGAATGTGATAGGAAAGCTAAAACAGATGCACTTTTCCAAATAGACATTTTCAATGTTCCAGTTTTTGGTAAAAGAATCATATTGTGAAGACTTCGTCCTTTCTTAAGTGACAGAAAGCACGTTTTCTGAATTCTAGGACAGCCCCCTGTGAGCTGTGCCTGGAGCCTTTCATCTGTGTGACATGTCCTCAAAAGAGGTTAGGTTCTAAGACTTGCTTTAGTATGTTTGCACCACTTAATGTATATGGTGAGCGGCAGCGCAGGGCAGCAGGAAGAGAGCCGCTTGCCCTGATGTTTTATAGGCGCCGACGACGCCGTCTGTTTACTCACCAAACATTTATCCAGTATCTGTCATATGTGTGAGATGCTGGGGACATAAAAACAAAAGACATAGTTATTATTTTCAAAGAACTCATATTCTGATGGGTGAAACAGATGCACAAACCCATTTTTCTCAGGAAGACATTATGATGGAGTAGTGAGACAGTCCCCAACTTACTATGGTTCCACTTAGGTAATTTTTGACTTTATAATGGTGTGAAAATGGTATACAGGCCATAAAAACTGTACTTCAAATTTGAATGAGGACACTTTGTTTTTTGCTTTCATTACAGCATTCAAGAAATTATCTGAGCTTTTCAGCACTTTATTATAAAATAGGGCTTGCATTAGATGATTTTTGCCTAACTGTAGACTAAGTTTTCTGAACATGTTTAAGTAGGTTAGGTTAAGCTATGACATTTAATGAGTTAGGAATATTCAAAGCATTTCTAACTTACAATATTTTCAACTTACAATACTTTATTAGGACATAACCCCATCATAAGTCAAGGAAGATCTGTTCATAGGATTAGAATTAGTGAGATAGAGGACTTAAGGCATGAAAGTAGCATATAGGGGACACTGGAAACTGTTCTGGGTCATAAGCTCAGGGACTGTGTCTAGGAAATAAACGGAAGAAAAAGACCAGAATCAGAGTGTGGGCAGAGCTGAGTCACAGTTTCTTCAGAGACAGGATTTAATTGAATAGAATTCCTTCTGACTTATTTCACTTAGCATAATCCCTTCCAGCTCCATCCATGTTGCTGCAAATGGCACAAGTTTATCTTTTTTGATTGCTGAGTAGTAGTAGTAGTATTCCATTATGTATACAGTGCACATCTTCTTGATCTAGTCATCTGTTTCTGGGCATTTAGGTTGTTGCTGTATCTTAGCTATTGCAAATAGTGCTGCAATAAACATAGGAGTGCAGGTTTCCTTTCTATGTCCTTTGGGTAGATTCCTAGGACTGAATTGCTGGGTCATATGGTAACTTCATTTTTAGTTATTTGAGGGTCATTCACTCTGTAGGTGATTTAAAGACTGTTTAGAAGACCAGTTACTTAGACTGATAGTTAATTGAATCAAAGGTTAAATCCACTGTGGGAGCTTGTCTAAGAATCTGGTTTGGATTTGATGACTTAGGTTCTATGAAGAGAATTAACCCCTTGGGCATCCAATGATCAGAAGAACTTTTTATTGGTCCTGTAGAGGACCTAATGGTGTAGAGACAGCACAGGATTGTCACATCAAATATCAAAACTTCTCTTATTGTTGATATTTATCATTTATGTACAACAGCAGAAACACCAAAACCAAAGCAGACTCCAGGCAAAAGAGTCAACCACTGGATGTTTAATAGGCATATCAAGTCTTATGTCTGGAGCCCAAATCTTATTTTCTCTTTCCACACCAAACAAACACACCATCTCAGCTGATGACATGATCATTCACCCTAATACTTGGGCAAAAACTGTGATACTGTCCTTATCACTGTTCTTCCTCACACTTCACACCAAATTTGTCTATAAGCCTGTTGGTTCTAATTTCAGTATATATCTGTCCTAAGCCCAGCCTCTTCTTACCACTTCCACTGTGTCTGAGAGAATCACCATCCTGTTTCTTTGAGATTGTGAAACAAGCTCCTGGTTTTTGTAATTCCCTTCTTGCCCCATAGGGTCTGCTTTTCAGTCAGTGGCCAGAATGATGCTTTACAAACCTGCACCTGATCTCATTACATCGTTGTAAATACAATAATGACTTCCATTCACACGTGGGCAAAAACCTGGGTTTCCTGGTCTACAGGATGTCACATGGTCTGGCTCTTGGTCTTATCTCCATTTCATCTTCTATCATCCTTCTTGCTCCAGCCACACAGGTCTCTGAATGTCTTACACACCAGGCTGTGGGGCCTTGGAAGCCACACGTCAAGATTTTGGAAACGCTTTCTGGGTGATTTTGTGACTTGTTCATTTCCTTCACTGAATAAGTGTTAACAAATCAGAAAGACTTTGCTTAAGTACCTTACCACAAAAGACCTTAACCCACGTACATTCTCTACCCCCCTTCCCTTATTTTCCTCTTAACTCTTATAAGCATTTTTGAGGCATGTATACAGAGGCTGATATACAAATTTGCACATATTTAATGAATAGATTTTGATGAGTTTAAACATATGTATACACCCATGTTACAAGCACCATAATCAAAGAACTAAATGTTTCTACCAGTTTTAAAAATTCCCTCATGTTCTTTGTGTGTGTGTGATAAAAATGTGAGATCTATCCTCTTAACATATTTTAAAGTGCACAATACAGTGTAAATGCCACAATACAGGAAAAGTGTCACATTGTACAGTGGGTCTCCAGAAATTATCCACCTTGTATAACTCTAACTTTATACCCATTGAGCATCAATTTTCCATTTCCCCTTCCAGCCCCTGGCCGCCACCACTGTATTCTGTGTTCTATGAGTTTTATTGTTTTAGATACTTCATGTAAGTAGAATCTTGCAGTGTTTGTCCTCCTGTGAGTGGCTCATTTCTCTTAGCATAATATCCTTTAGTTTCATCTTTGTTATCACAAGTAGTAGGATTTCCTCCTTTAAAATAATAGTCCCTTGGTTATTATTCCATATAATGTCACATTTTCTTTGGAGGTACCATATTACATTTTCTTTATTCATCTGTCCATGGTTATTTGGGCTGTTTCTGTATTTGGCTATTTGGAACAGTGCTGCAGTGAACAGGGGGCCTTGGATATCTGTTAAAGATTAGGAAAATTAAGATAAAAATCACAATGAGATATCACTTTGCCTCTGTTAGTATGGTTATTATAAAAAAATAACAAGTGTTTGTGAGGATGCATGGAACTCTGAATCCTTAAACACTGTTGGTGAGGATGTAGAATGATGTTGCTGCTCTGGTAAGCAGTTTAGAGGTTCCTCAACAATTGAAAATAAAGTTAGGATATAATCCAGCAATTCCACTTCTAGGTATATATTTATTGCTCTTTTTTATTGCCTCACATTTCATTTTGCATTATTTAATTTATTTGTATAGTGTCTATAGTTCTCATGGAATGTACTCTTTAGAACAGAATCTTTCTGCTTGCTTTATTCTCTTTAGCTAGCATATAGAACAGTACAAGCATTATAGTGCACACTCAAAAAAATACCGAATATATAAATATATTCAAATTAAAATTTGGACTGAAATACAAAGAAACAGCTTTGCTACGTGTGTTAAATCACTAAAACCTGGCATTAGCCTTCAATTTATTAGTATCTAATTAGAGTCAATTTAATTTGAGTGTAACAGTACAATAATAATCCTTATTAAAGTTATTTTTGAAAGCAGTAATGTCAACATATTACTGAAATGTAACCTTGTAACCTATGTTTATCCAAAGCCTTAGTCAGCTAATGACCTTTCATTACCAAGAAATCAGTAAATTATTTCTACATTAACACTTCTGTTCTCATAAAAGTATGTCCCATCTCAGTGTTTTATTTTGCTAATGACATCTGTTCTCAGTAAGGACCCCATGAAATAGAAGTGTCCATCAGATGCTGAAATTTATACCTTCCATGTCTTCTATTTCAGTGTATTCTTGTTTATTGTTAGATCATGAACTCAGTGAACTCAGTGGGGACAGACAACGTGTGGTTTAGTTTTCCTCCTAGTATCCAGCACAGGACCCAGAGTACACAGTGAATAAATGGTGAACGAAAGGAAACAAATGCAAGAACATCATTTTCATAGACTCAGTGAAGAGTACCGCAAATTCCTAAGGAATTTGCCATTCAGTTGAGTCAGAAATAATAAATGCAGGCACAACATAAAAATAGAACTATTAACATATTTTGAAAATGATGGGTATATATCCAACCAGCAGTATTTCAAACTCTTTAATATATATGCTATTCATAATGTCACAGTCCTTTGCATGGTATTTGCATTATTTTTTGGGTGACTTTCTTTTCACATTGAGAAGTTATATTTTGTAATTTATAGATAGCAATTTGCCCCAGGTTCAGGATTAATGGTTTTTAGTCACGTGCAGTTTTAAAATTGGATAGCCAGAACAGCCTACTAGAAAATACACTTCTGATTTTGTACTCTTTGCCTTCATTTAAAATAAACATTTCCGTATTTCTATTTTAACCACTGTAGTTTTCTGAGTACTGATTGGCAACTTCCAACACCCTGAAAAAAAAAATCCAAATCCTTCCTAGCCTGATTTCTGTAAACACATTCAACAAGAGAATCTCAGTTGTCTTATTTCCCTACTATATTTGAGTATTATTTCCAAACTGAATTCAAGAAGTTTGCTAGTATCTGTCAAAAGTGATGTTTCAGTATCTTCATTTATGTTTAGAAAGATTTGAAGGGTTGATGATTGAAATACTAAATCTCAGTTGTGAAACTGACCTTCAGGAAAATTAGTGATTTGTTTATAATGAAAAGTCCAATTAGTTGAATATTAAATGATGATATTTAGGCATCTAACTAGTATATCTAACCTGTAAAAAACATATTGCCAATTGTTAGGAACTTTTAGTCATTTCTCTTGCTCCCCCTAAGAAAAAGGTTTAGGGTTTTGATGGAATTTGAAGTCTTTAGACAAACTCATATTCCTCATGTCATAGGCTTAGGATGAAGGCAGCAGCTTCAGTTTCCTGAGAGTGAAGTTAGGGAAAGGATCAAATACTAATGAATAGCACTTGTTCCAAGATGCACATGTGTCTTTCATTAATTTGCCAAAATTAAATCAAAGGGTTCCATATGTGTATGAAGGAGAAACAGCTGACACTTAAAGTAGCAAATAATAAAACCTTAAAAATATATTTCCTGTAAAGTTGAGTTGACTGAGAGAAAGAGAAGGTTTGATCATCAGTAAGATATAAATATGGCTCTAGCCTATGCACCAAATAAGAAAACTTTGTAAGAGCTTTATAAATTGTGAAGTGGCATACAAACATAAAAGAATAGGTTTTCCAGTTTTCAGGTTGTTGAACATTAGCAGTGAAAATGAAAACAGTACTTTTTGGTTTCTATGGATTAAAATTGATGTCCAAATTGATAATATACTGGGTATCCATACGTATTCACTGTCATATATAAAACAGTAAGTCATAATGTTATCTTTGTAGTCATAAATTTCCCTGCTCTCCCCCAACTTCCTATTTTATCAAGGTGCCCCACATCCTTCCTCCCCAAGCCCCAGGCTAGAGGTCATGTGGATTGGATCCTGATTTAACAGGAATTACTTAAAATTTCCATGGGCTGATACAGCTGGCAGTGTATATTGAGTTTCTGCATTTTGTTCATTATCTTGTATTTCCCAGACTCATTGTCATGTGCTCCTTTTGTCTGTGGCCAGATTCCCTGATCCTTATTGCTGAGTCTTCCCTTTGCCCCTTCACCCCGATATTCCTCATCGGCCCATGCCACATTTTTCACACATTCTGATTCTTGATCTTTATCTTATACCATATACTTGACCTTGTGCTTATTACTCTTTCTGTCAAATTCTTCCTTCCATCCTGTCTAATTGTACCTATAATTGTGTGCCTTTCTTCCCAGTGCCCTGTTGTTCACCTCCCTACCTGATTGTAACTCTTCATACTTCTCCAGCCACAGATACTCTTGAACTTCGAGCTTGGACTTTGGGAACCCAGACTATCCTTTATACTCATTCCTCACATTTCTCTATCTTCAAGCCATGTCAGGTACACACTAAGACAGTTTCATGTGTGGCCATTAGTTGAAAGAAATATACCAGCTCATTCTAAAATGTAATCAATACTCAGATATGTCTGCAGATATATTGTGGCTTGTCACTAAGGGTATCTAATGTAAAACTGTATTTGGGAACTCCTTCTGGATTGATGATGTTTCCTAAGAGTCAATATTTGAATTGATTAGTGCAAGGAAAAAACAAATGAATAGTCAGTTTTAAGTCCTTAATACACACACCTACACACATATCTATATCTATATATATTTTATCTATATCTATATATACTTACATAGATATATATATGTATCTATCTATCCAGCCAGTATTTGCAGAATATCCACTGCAAAGTTTCACTGAGGATTTCTTTCATTGTCCTTGCAAAATGAATCTTCCTATGTAAGATTGATTTACACAATGTTGGCAGTTGTAGTCACTGAGGAAAATTGGAATTTGCTGCAAACTGAATTTTCAGTCATGTCATAATTTGTGTCCAAAAGCTAGTCTTGGTGACATGGTTTACCTAAATGGAAACAGCACCCCTGCCTACCTGCTATTCGTGAGTCCCCAATTGCTTTCATCTTATCAAAGAACTGCCTCAAATTTGTAGTTACTTGTCAAGAAACTATATATACATAGAGAGACAGACAGACAGACAGATAAATAATCTCCATGGTGTACATTTCTTTATTTTCTTTTTTGTTTTGTTTTGGGTGATGGTGTGTATGTATGTGCCTTATCACACTGTGTAGCTTTTGTGACTTGAGAATATTATTAAAAACTGTGATTTCGGGCAGAAATTCTCTTTTTCTTTCAGTGATAGTCCTGTGGTTTGAGTTACAGTTACAAATTGGGGAGTTTATTCTGATTTAAATAGCTAAAAATTAGAGACAAATCTGAGAAAAAGATACTCACAGTTGAAATTCAAATCTAATGAAGGAGTAAATTGACTCGATTAATCTGAAGCAAAATGGCAGATATTCTTAAATCTAAAGCCCTCTAATTCCACTCAAACCATATTATGTCTTAGCTCTGTTCTGTCAGAGAACATTCACAGACTTATTTTTTTATAGGGAAAAAACAGCTTTGAAAGCACTGCTTTCAAATGAACTGCATTTTTGGATTTTCAAGACTAAGTTTAGTGGACACATAATTTAAAATGTACATAATTTTCTGTTTTTCCCAATATTTAGGAATTACAGAGCCTCAAAACAATAATTTAGAAATGCTTACTTGACACAACTAAACAAAACATAAATGAATGGTCAAATGTAATGTCTGTTTGCAGAGTTTTAAACAGTACATCTAAATACGTTTCTTTTGCAGTTAACAGATAGTCAGGAATATTTAAATATTCAACTTATATTTGACTAATGCAACACTGTTATTTGAATTTTAGGAAGAAAATGTTTAAATAATCTTCAGGCTGAGTTTGTCATTATGCTGATGTTGTCCTGGGGGTGGAACATTTTTCAGGGGATGTTCACAGAATGATTTTGAAAAGCATTAGGTGGCTTCATTTTGGAGAGCTTTATATTGCTGAATGGAAAAGTGGTTGAAATCATATTAGGAGATGTGATTTGAACAGTCTTGAAATTATTCATATGGGATAAAGTGATTGAATGACACTTGCCCTTCATATAGTAGGATACTATTGGCAATGGGGGGTGAAGAAATTAAGACTAAACAAAACACACACACACACACACACACACACATCATATGTCAGAATGACCTTTCAAAGAAATCGAAAAGCCTTTGCATCAGAAGGGACACTATCATCTGTAATTTGTACTTACTTTTCCAAAATTGAAAGAATTCTCCCTAATTTCTTCCAGACATATTCTAGCTTCTCATCAACCACATTCATATAAACTTCATGTGGGGTTTATACCCAAAAGTTTACCACAAAAAGTCATTGACAAATAGAGTAATCTCTGTGAATCTAACATACCTGACTCACACATGCCCCTCTTCCTTTGCTTTTCCTTCCCTCTCATCCTGTCTGCGCACTTATAATTGAAAATTCAGGGAGCATGTGAATGAATGGTTGATGCTTTCAGTTCCCAACACAGAGACGTGAGTCTTTTACTCAGCTGATTAAGTGGGCCTAGATATTTATGGGGATTTCATAATTTTTTTCTGTGTGAGAACATTTGACAGTATCCTTCATATCTCTTGATATCAAATATTTAAATTGAGTTGGTAATATTAAAAGTGCTATTTTCTGAAGTATTTGAGGTTTATGTTTTAATACATATATAGTATTCTATAGTCTAACTTCTCTCTGGTGCTCCATTGAGCCGTTAAATAACTATTTGTAATAACATTTTAATATGAATTGGTTCAAGAACTATTTAAAAAAAATTCAACCTAGTATCATTATCATCTGGAGAACACAATAATGATTTGTAATTTTCTGATGATTAAATTTCTTTAAAGTTTGATGTTCTCATACATCATTAGAATGAATGTGCCACTTATAAATATTAATTATTCAAAATACCCAAGAACTACATCTGCTTTATTCATTTATTATAAAAATTGTCCTGGATAAATCAACCTGTAATGAGTACTTTATATATGCAACCCGACTGAACTAAAATGGCAACCTATTATGGATTTTTTAAGCACATATGTAAGTTTTGCTAATAATCACATAATTATTCAAAATATAATGAAGGGTATGCTACCAAAATACCCTCATTTATAACCCATGCTTTACATTCTAACTTAAGTCACAAATAATTAAACATATTTACAGAGAAAACACAAGTGTGTGTGAACTGGTTTTGTGGGTTTATTCTAGAATTCAGTGTTCTTCTAACAGGAACTAGGTCTTTTGAATGTCATTATTGTCACAACACAAACTGGGTGAATACTATTGAGATACTACTTGTCTTTGATGTAGGAAGGTAAGATTAGAGATTCTTTAAGAGGTTTGGCTTCTCAGCCTTTTGTAACATATTCAGCTGAAATATTTAGTCCTGACTCATATTCAAAATGAAATGGAGACTTAACATATTCTGAATATGTTAAAAGGTTTCAAGGGTTACAAGTGTTTCTTGTAAGGGTGTAGACTTATGAGCTGCTTGACCTATGCTGTTTCAGACTGTGTAAAGGTAACATCCAACTGTAAGTGTTGAAACATTAGAGCCTTCTGTTACTTGAGACAAATCTGGTGGAAACATTTATACTCTGTCATTGGTTTGATAATCCCTTGAAGTTCTTCTAAATTTCTTATTCTGATTTTTGAAAATGTTTCTAAGGATTACATGGTCAAATGAAAACATGATTTTATTAAGGGATTTTGTTTTGTATTTGTGTCTTTTTAATACAGCATCTGCAATATGAAAGAAACACATATTCCTAATGTGTTTTAATTGCATGTTTAACTGATTCCCTGAATATGTCCTTAATTACTGAAATTTATACTAATCTAGAGAGATTGCTTATGATATCACATACCAAATTTTACATGACACTGAAAACGGTATTTTATTCCAGAAGATTCTGGCAGAGCATGAAGTCACATGAGGACTTGGGATGGGTATTTTGAAACTCACTGTAAAGTCTTTGTGTGTATTGAATGTGCAGCACCTGTTCTTCCTGGAGCTTACCAGCAAAGCCATTCCCAAGGCTATGGGTACATGCACCAGACCAGCCTGTCATCCATGAGGTCAATGCAGCATTCACCAAACCTAGTAAGTATCAATTTGAAGTAGCTCTTCTTCCCTGGACATCCATTTGATCTCCAAAATATAAATGCACATAACATGGAATGGAATAGTACTGTGTAGTTAGGTCTATGGGAACAGTATCGATATTGAACATCACAGCCTTTTTTCCTTGTTACCATTCCTTAAATAAGACAGCCTGCAGCTATTTACAGTATTTATGTCGTATTAGGTATTATCAGTATCTAGACATGCTTTAAGGGAATGGGGAGGATGTGTATCATTTATATGCAAATAATATACCATTTTATATAAGGGACTTGAATATTCTTGGATTTTGATATCTGAGGGGATTCCTGGAACCAATCTCCCATGGATACCAAGGGACAACTGTGTTGTACACTTTCATATAAAGAATAAACGATGATGAGTTGTCATTTATACACTTCTTCTGAAGGAAGCAAAAGAGTTACAGAGGCAGACCATTGAGAAAGATAGGTGTGATATGAAAACATGTAAAGAATAAAACATATGAAGAATCTGCCACTATGATAACCCAATTGTTATTTCATGATTAGCCAATTATAATCTTCATTCAGGTCTAAAAAGCACAACACTTGGTTGTGTTAACTCGTTAATTTTGCCATTAATCAAAATGACCACTAATACCAATATAACACGGCTGATGTGTATCTTTAAATCTTCCTACTGGAAATCTTGAAGTACTGATTCAGTCATCAGAGGTAAGGCTTGGAAGCAGTGTTTGAGATCATCAATGAATGTGTGGCATCTGGTGATGAAATTGCTTCTCCAAGCTCCTTATGGAGCCATGGGCCTTTGCTCGAGCTCTTAGAAGCAGGAGGCTCTGCAGCAGTGTGGGAGGCATCTTTAATTGCGCTGCGGTTCTTTGTTCTTAGCCAGTTTTCTCAGACTGTGAATACATTTGATTTTGAGATGATCTGATGTTAACATTAGCCAAACTCTTGGCCTGATGTGAAAAATACAGCACAACGCAAAAGTTTTCCATTAGAACAAGAATTTAGTTATATGTACGTTAATTTTGGGGATGCTTATATGCTATATTTCTATCACTATGATAAAAACCTATGAAGTGAGTATAGTATAGATTTTTCTTTTATTTGTTTTATATGTTTTTGAGAGATAACAAAAGTTCTTAGTTACTATTTAAGAAAAGTTCGTTGCTTCTGCCAGGGCTGGGGGGTGGGCAGTCGCATCTGTCTGTCTGACAGGTTTTGTTCTCTTCTGTAGTCTAGGAGACAGTCTATGTAACCTAGACCTCTGGAGTTATCTGAAACTGGCAAGAGTTGGCTTTACTCCTTCAAAGCTTGCTTTCTGATGGGCTACCTGTTAGTGTCTTTCTCTATCCCCATTCTGCGCCCAAATATTTTAATATTTATGTATTTATATATTTATAATATATTCATATAATCAATATATTTATAATAATATTTATATATTTATAATATTTATATATTTATAATATTTATATATTTACATATTTTATATATTTATAATATTTATATTTTTGTATATTACAATATTTATATATTATATTTATATATTTATATAATATTTATTATATTTATATATTTATTATATATTTATAACATATATATAAATATATTTATAAATTTTTAAAATTATATATTTATATATAAGCTTTATATATAAATGTAAATGTGTGTGTGTGTGTGTGTGTGTGTGTGTGTGTCTGTCTGTCTGTCTAGTCTAGTAAACATGAACACAATCAGGGCATCAGGCTCTGGTTGACAGATCTCCAGAAACAATGTTCTTGGAAACATTCCTAATAGTTTCAGTACTGGTTCGTTGTGATTGGCGTTTGTGGTTGTGACTATTTGGTGTTCGGCAAATTCGAGTAACCCTTGCTTTCCACTCCCAGAGGACCTACCGGGCCATGTACGATTACAGTGCCCAGGATGAAGATGAAGTCTCCTTCAGGGATGGCGACTACATTGTCAACGTGCAGCCCATCGACGACGGCTGGATGTACGGAACGGTGCAAAGAACAGGGAAGACGGGGATGCTGCCCGCCAATTACATTGAGTTTGTTAACTAAGTCTCCTCCTTGCCCGTTGAGCTTTATTCTAATGTATACTAAACCCAATCTTTTTAAGAGATAGAAGATACTTTTAAGATGACTTGGCAGTTATTTTACAATAATCTATCCTTATTTGGACAGTTAGACACACAGGTACCAGGGTGAAGGAATGACTTCTGGGCTGAAAACAGCAGCATGTTCAGTAATTCCTATAAACAAAGTAATTCGGTCTGGAGACCTGGTGCTGCTAATTGTGTTAATGGTTTCCTTTGATTGGCTATTGAACCCTTCTGGGAAATGTATTTTTGTAGACTTTAATAGAGATGTTGATTGTCCCTTAAATGTAATGAGTATATGAAACTTCTTTGCTGTCACTTTGGAATCACCAGAAGCCAATTCTCTCAATTCAGTAACACAGCCAATGATTTAAAGACCATTTAGCTTTTGAGACTTTAGGTAATTTCCAAGTCAAGTGAAAACTGCCTGATATACTAAGTGTAAGCAGTGGCAGAATGCACTTGGTTAAAATTCTATTGACTGGCAGCCTTAGACACGTAGAATCTTCTACCAAACAAAGAAGTTTCTTGTTCCTTTGGCTGACTTGGCTCTCTTTATTTCATTTGTACCAAGGCAATCCTACACTCCATTTACATTCTGGGGACCCACATAAGGTCTACAGAATGGCAGGACAAAATAACTTCACAGCTACTCTGCAAAGGGCAAAATTTAAGGTCATCTATATTATTTCCCTTCTAGTCTCTACCCTGTTGCATGTCATGTAGGTTCAAGCTTTGTAACATAAGCAGTGGCACTGCCTATTCCTGTTATTAAAGCAAAAAGTGTGGCTCATATCTAAAAATCTTTTCCTCTGTGCCAGCTTATCAGAGAAACATATTTTGAAAAGTTGCTTGAGATTCTCCTGCTGCATTGCACTCTAGTTTTGGAAGATTTACACCTTAGAAAATAGTTGTCTGCTCTAGTAAATAAATGATTTAGGTGTTTATTGAACATCTTTCATTAACTTAATGCCAGTGACATTAAGGAAAAAAAAAGCTTGACAGGACCCAGTGGGGGAAAAAAGAACAGAACATGAAATGTGCTGAAGAAAACCAGCAAACAAAACATCACCAACTCTGCAAAGAGAGAGATGATCAGGTTTCTTACTTTAGAACATGGTACTCAGATTCTGGAATGGAAATCTCCCCCTAAAACTGGTTAATGAAAAGACTTCCTTTCCACTTTTTGTTTTTTTTCCAAATCATGTTCAGGGAATGAGATAGAAATGTCAACAGAGATTCTCAGTACAGGTCCCACAGGTAGTTCACTAAAAAAGGAAATGATCACATTTGACTTTCAAATGAGTGACCTGGCAGGCTTTTGCTGGATTCTCAGCCATAGCTGTGGCCCTTGCTGGCTGGTCATGGGTCACTTTCTCCTGGAGTCCACAGTCAAGATCACCTAAGAGATTAACTAACTTCCATCAGCAATTCCATGTTTTTCTGATTGTGCCATTTCTTGGGACTTGTGACAGGGTAGCATTCTTGTAAGGTCTGACTCTGCAGTAGTGAGGAAATTGGCAAAAAAATGTTTACAGAAAGTAATAAAATGTATAGGTCTTATATAGTATATTCAAGAAAATTAACAAAATATCCCATAACTTTTATTGAAATACTTATTAGTCCAAAGGAAATGTTAAATCATTTAGATCTTTGAAAAGATAACACATACTTTTAAAAAATCCGTAGTTTTATCTGGCTAAAAATAAATTAAATTAATTTTACTGCATTCAGTCTGCATTCAGATTGAGAAAAATTCAGGCAAATAACTGGAGATTTTTTTGAGGGGATTTTACAGATGACCAAATACTCTGTTTGACTGATACTCTGTTTGAATGACCAGTTCATGACTAATTGTTAAACTCCCTATCTATTTAGATATCTTATATACAAACTTACAGAAGACTAGCTGAACTTGAAATATTCCTTCAAAAACTTATGCACATTAAAACTGAGGGCAATAAGTCTGCTCAGTTTTATTATAACATTAAGTAAATATTTACATTTCACCCAGACAGACCCTTTTTTGGGGATTATATAAAAAAAGAGTAGTTGTTCATTAAATTTGCAGACTAAATGTAGGACAGGTACAATTTTTGATAAGTAGCACATTTATAGGAAGCTCAAGGGAAATTGTCTTGAAATGATTATAATCAGGAAAGTTACCATAAAATAGCAGCTTGATGTTTCATTGTTTTTTTTGATCCACCAATTCAAAAGCAGATTCACTGAATGTAAAAGTCAATACTAATATGGGGAATAATTCTCCTAAAATTTTAAGCTTCACGTAATGTTGGCACAGCAAGATGTTTCTACTTCCAGCCTTTAGGAATTAAGATCTAAGCAGAATTTAACTAGAGAACAATTATTTAACAATAAAGAGGAGGGAGAACAACCTGTCACGTGCTCCTGAGGCTGACTTTGTAGTGCTGTTGTTCCTAGAGTATCAGGATATGAAACATCTCAGCAGAAAAACAGGAAATATACGAGCATGGATATGCCCACACAGTATCAAAACGCTATTTTTATAGCATTGCTTTGAAAGCCTACATTCTTGGACACCTTTCCCTTCCCACACGCGCTCTCCCCCACTTGAATTTGGCAACAGGTATCTCATCCCAGGTTGACAGCTAAAGAAGAGTTAAAAAAAAAAAAACAACAAATCTTTTAATCAAGTTAAAGAAGACTGTGTAAATGCTCAAGCACAGGAAGCATGCTCCTATTTTCTAAGTCTGTGGTGTTCTAGAGCTTGATAAAAGCACAAGGGCAGTTTGATACACTTTTAAAGGGTTCCGAAACCAAATCTGTGTCTGGCTCGTATCCCTCTTGAGAAAAGTATAGCAACAGAATATAATGCTTTTGTTGTAAGTTTTTGTAGTACATGTTTTTACTAATTCCTGTTCTCTAGAAGGCTTTCTATTTCTAACCTGAGGCAAAAAGAATTCTTTGTCTTGTTATTGTTTACATATCAGTAGTCAAACCCAGTTTGAAACCCCATACAGTCTCTGAATTTTCTCAGGCTTCTCCTGCCTCCAAAGACCACGTGGGGATTTGCAAGCACAATTCCCAGAAGCACCTTGTATGAACGTGGATCAGCTCAGCCCAGCCCCTCTCCTGCGAGTAGGCAGGGCGTTGCTTGAAGATGATGAGTTTTGCCCATTTCCCAGTCTTTCTTTCCTTCTCCTTTTTGTGTTGAACTGGACAGTACTCCTGGAGAAGCAGACTTTTCTAAAACAGATAGTGGATGTTCAAGAGATAATCCTTTTCAGGTTTGTCCCTCTCCAATGGAATGTCTTCAATGAAAAGATAAAGAAAATGTGTATGATTCCTTTATAACACCTCCCTATATAAAGTGGATATAGTTTATACCAAAATAATAATATAGATACTTACAAAAATAGGTGCCTTTTTGATGACCCTTGTTTATCCACGATAGCCTTGGAAAGAAAACCAAGCAAAGAAACTTCTGCCTATTCTATAGTAATATTTTATTATACACAATTGGTATTTTTGTGGTGGGGAAGTGAAATGCTCTTGACAGATAAGAAATGTGAGAGCTGATTGTATTTTATCTCTAAAGGTTTAGGACTTTAGAAAATACTGATTTCTCCCATCTATTTCTGAATGGTTCTTTGTGGATTTATATATAGTTGAGATGCAAAAACATTAACTTTAAGTTTGGGATTTGAAATACCTGTTGTAAGATAGAAGTATTATGTTATGAGGCTGAGTTCATTACATAAGATGAAATTCACTTCATAAATTCATTATACCTTAGCTATTTGCCTCTGATGTCTATAAGTGGCTTGATTGTGATTGTTTTGGGTAATTTGATATAGGGGTAGGAAAGTGTTAGTTAAGTTAGAAGCTATGTAAACTAAGAATGTTTAAATGAAAGTCTCCTTCTGAAGTATTCCTTGCCCAATAGGGTCCATTCCAGGAAAGTAACTGTCAACTCTTGATCAAAAAGCTCAAGACATTGTATGATGCTTCCATAGCCATCATTCCGTGATCCTTAGACTACTGGAATCCACATACCTGGAAGGATCCCCTGGAAAAATTTCCTCCCTGATTGTCTATATTACTTCAGTATATCCATGGGAACTCCATAAGCTTTTTGTGTTTGTTAAATGATATTCAGTTTGCATAGTATTTACTTCCTTGTAGTCCAGTTGCTGTTAAGAATGACTTACTTTAAAGGAAAAGTGAAAATTGCATCAGAGTCTCATTCTTCAGTGTCCATACAATGAATGACTGAGGATTTAGAAGCAGCTCCGAGTGGGTGACGGCCTTGATGTGGAACTGTTGGTCTTTGACGTGTGATAAAAATGCAAAATTGAATCATTGTTCACTTTGGCTTCTATTTGCTTCAAAATATATCGAATTCTGGTTGATGATTAACTTGCAAGATTGTGCTAACTTTGAAAGCGTACAGTTTTGAAGGAGACACCATGTTTTTGAGATAAAGGGGCTTATGGAATGATACATTGTTACTAATATAATTTGGCTTTTGTTATGCAAATTGTTAACACCAGCTATTAAAATATATTTTAGTAGAAATGCTTTAATTCATGTTTTTTTCCTCTACACTGTGAATTTTTAAGCCTTGGTGGACTAGAGCAACATTGCGCTGCCCAAAGGGCTAACCTATGCAAACCAGTTCACACTTCAGTGGATGTCAGTGTGTAAAGAGACATTACGTCCCCCTACACAATGCGCAATGGCATTGAAGTGACACGTTAAGCCTAGCATTGTATACGTATAGTGTAGTCACTCACAAACCCTCCAAGACTTCCATCATCATTAGTATTAGTACTCCTTGAAAAGCCAATTGCTGATTTGTTAAAACTACTTGAACGATGTCAGAACCGGAAGGACAGACGGATGCACCGGCCCGGCTCGGTGTGGTCACCGCCCGTGTTCGCCTGTGATAGAACCACGTTCTTGGATGCACTCTCTTCAGGGTATTATTATTCTGTGTCGTCTTTCTGTGTTTGTAAAACATGGTAACGCTTTAATTTCTTATCTCTACACATTCAGTTTGCTTAAATAAATGCAGGATATAACAAAACGGTTCTACTTCTTGGTTGTCACCGTGGTTTCTTGGTGCATGGGCCACTGACAGTCCCTGGGGTCTTAGGCTCATCGTGACAACTCCTATCCAGTCACCCCAGAGGTGAGCGCTGACTCCAGAGCACTTTCACTGGGAGTCGTTTCAACTGTGTCTCCCCAAGTGCATCTTAAATGATAACAATATCATGCATTTGGGAGCTCAGGGCCTTTCTGATTTTATATCGAAGTACTATAATCATACGTCATTGTAGTTCACTGCTTTCAAGATTAGCTTCCTCACATGTCCTCAACAGTACAATTTTAATTTTCTTATATTTATAAGATGAAAGAAACAGCTTGGAGCAAAGAATAGAAAATGCACAAATTGAGTACATGAAATGGAAGCTACTCTGATTTCTCAGCTAAGAATGACTCATTTATCATTGAACGTAATTGCTTCTCCCCCTAATTTTCTCATCATTGAAAAAGTGACTTAGGTCTTATATTTACCCTCAGATAAATCTATTGAAACTTGGGCCTAGCCTTTTCATATTATATCATAAAAGTTCTTCTTTGATGGCTCATAATAGCACCTAATTGTAAACTGATAACTTTGCGGATGACACACGTAGTTTACATGCTTATCGACCTCTTCTTCCCAACCTATAAATTTTCTGGCTTTTGTATTATAAAATTGTGAAGTGTGTATTTATGTGCTATTAGTCATCAAACATACTGATGAGATTTCAAATTACAATTTATTTGAAGAATTTCTTTCTTTTTCTCCTAAGATTTTCCTCTTTCCCTGATTATAAATTTACTCTTCAGAACCCAAGCCACAGAGAAATGAGTAGCTTAAGAAGATTTTTTTCTGAGCTCTAATAATTCAGATTTAGAATATACTATGCTTATAATTTTGTTCTAACTTAAAAATGTGTGAAGTTGGTTTCATTTTGTAATTGAGACATTTAAGACCACCAGGATTCTTGCAAAATAACTTTTTAGAAAAATGCTCAGACTTAATAAATTATAAAATAGATAAAAGGAAAGTTTTATTCCTTTCTTTGTGTAATCTGCTTCTCCTACACAGAGCGATTGAATAAGAGTTTTGTGATGGCAGAAAACTGGATATAGGCCAAGTGTGAACTTGGGCTACTTTCTGCAGTTCTAAGCAAAATTCTCAGACCTTTGTCTATTATATTTGTATTTGGGAGCAAAAGAGTTCTGATGAAAATAGAATGAGCAAATCAACTTAAAGGGTAAAAAGTCAATATTAGAACAAAGGATCCAGTTACTGATTTCATATTTATACCAGGACACTTTGATCTTTGCCACCTTTTCCCTTTTCTTTAAGAAGCAAACATGAAAGAGAATAGTAGACTGAAACAGAGGAACGACAAAAAACCCAAACTTCTGTTACTCCACTTGAAAAAGTAAGGAACTGTGCTATGCCTCTTACCCCATTTAAGGTGATTCTTTAAGTGATCTTGACCCAGCATAGCCATTTTGCTAGAGGGTTGCGTTGCTTTCCAAGGCCATGTGGTTGAAATGAACCTTTGTTTACAGGATAATCATGTCCTGTGTCCCGTGAACTCCTGACTCTGGTCAGAACTGACTGCATGGTGGTGACTGCCTGGGGGATGGTGCTGCCCGGGCATCCTTGGCAGGACTGCACACAGACTTTGCCCAACCGCAGTGAGGGGGCTAGAATCATCCAACGCTCGATGAAGAGCCTGAGTTCACAGCATGCAGCGTGTTGGTTGGTTAACCGTATTGTGGAAAGCTAAAAGTTACAGAGAAAGAGGGAAATGTTAGGACTGAGGAAACGGAAAATATGAGCAAGAAAAAGTCTGGAGATGGAAGCATTTAGAGTAGATGGAGCAAACGGTGTAACAGATGGTTGGTAGTGGCAGGAACTGTGGAGAGAAGTGAAGAAACTGGTATTTGTTGATCCCCTTTGCTTAGGGAACCCCAGCTCTGGCTGCGAGGGTTGGAGCGCCCAGTCTTCTGGTCTGGTACCCATGTTCCTGCTCTGCTGTCCTGTGAGGCCTACTCCTAATAACTCATTAATGCTCCCTAAAGAAAATACTAAGTGGCACATGTGACTACTAAGTGCCAACTACATTTTTACTGTTCAGACGCTGCAAGGTTGTCGTAATGATTTTTTGTAGACTTTGTATGTCCTATTGAAAATCATCTTAATTGGAAGTTATTTCCCTGTAAAGTGTATCCATAATTTATATGAAATGATTTAACTTTAACCAGTGGGTACGTAGAGAGAAAAGACTGGGAATTTATAGAAATATTCTCATGATTTCTAAGTGTTTGGCACAAAAAAAGTGTAGGGCACCTTAGATTACTACTCAGGAGCTGGAGTTTTAGGGATAAAAGGTGAGTTTTTTATGGAGAATGTTTAGAACGACCTAAAATTTCTGGTTTTATTCACTGAACACTTTTGATTAAGGTGAATGAAGCAGTGACCATAATTTGTTCATTCAGCATAATTCTTCAGTGTTTACGTGACTCAAAGGACAGAACACTAACTTTTCTCAGAAAGCTTACATACTGGCATTGCATTATCAATTAAGGACATACGTTTATACACTTGTCGATAAACATGTGTACTTACACAATTACTTAATTGCAGTTTGAGAGAGGTTATGAAAGGGAAGCCTAGTGCATCCTGCATTCCTCCAACTGGGGAGGGGGACCTATGGACTTAGGGGAAGGGGGCAGAAGATGTCTCTGAGGAGCTGCTGTTTGAGTGGAACCCTGAAATCTGCACTGATCACAGTCTCGGGCCATCCAAGCATTACACACGTGGGGAAATGTAGTCACCGGCAGGGAGTCATAGAAATGCTCCAGTATTTCCCAGAATTTAATTTAAGCAGTAATGGTAGGTTTTCACATTTTTAATAAAATTAAATTCCTTATGAAGAAAAAATCAAGTGCCCTGAATTTATATGCATGCACCACCCTTTTACTATTCTAATTATGACTGACTCCATAAAAAAAAAACAAAACTTAGCGGGTTGCAAAAATTTAATTCCATAAAAAAAGGCTTATAGATGTGGAATACTTCACTTCCTATTTTGGATAATTGATTATTACATAGCTTTCCTGCGCCCTTGCTTCCTCCCTGAATCCTTTTGGAAAGTGTGTGCTCACTGGAGCTTGTCGCGCTACAGTCTGCAGCAGAACCATTGATTAAATGCTGCTCTCTCCTGTTTTAAATTTCACAGATTTGGGAATTTTTATTCCCATCTTATATGTGATGTGAGTTTTATTTGCTACATTAACTGGGCACCCAGGGAAAAATTACTCTCAGTGCAAGCAAGAAAGTTGCTGGTAATTATTTGTAATGACTCCTTGCTCTGAGGTGAATCTAGCAGAATTCTAGCAAGACATTCGAGCATCTGCCTCCTTTGAAAGTGTGACAGCATATTTGCACAACCATTTAAATTAATGAATGATAGTATTTTGGATGTGTTTGTTTTCCCTAATTGATGCCTAATAAAGTGCTTGTGGGAACGCTCCTTAATTTTTATAAATATTTTCTGGCTACATGTACATTTTTCTTTTAGAAAGACATTGAGTTTCAAGATGTTGCCGCAAAAAATAATTTCTAACCCTTACAACATTTTTTTTTTTATATTTCTCCCCCTCCCCTGCCGAAAGGAGGGCTCTGATGATGCAACAATATTCTCAGATCTGTATGGTAACATAGAGTGTCTTGTTTGCAAGCTGTGAGTTTTAGTGGGGGTGGGAGAAGAGGAACCTGGAGATCCCGTGGGACAAGCTTGTTTTGTGTGATCCACCTTCTAAGGCCCCTTCCAGGCCTGTCCAGGAGATGGGGCCCCCTCTGCCTGCAACCATCCCCCTGCTCGAAAAACAAGGGACAGGCCCAGGGAGATTTTTTCCATCTTCTATGATTTCTGCCCTGGAAAGGCATGGGAGTAGGGGAGAGGATGGTTCCTATGAGGATTTATTTTCATAGCAGACTAATAAAAATGTTTATGGCTGGAGGACAAGGACTATATTGTGCCAGCTTCTTAGTATCATTTGAACAGTTTCAATGTTTGAAATGTTTGAAGGACCTATTTCAAGAACTTCAAATGGGGCTCTTGATCATGATAGAAGTTGCTTGATCATAACTGAGACCCTAAAATGGTAGTTTGATAATACTTAATTCTAAGAATGTGTCAGATTATATTTATGCACAGATCATAGGTTATCATCGATTTGTGTGGGTGGGAGTTATTAGCCAAAGGAAGTTCTAGTGCCAAAGATGGCTGACAGGTGAGTGAATACCTGTGGGTAAGCAACATCAGTGACAGGAAAAGGAAGAAAGGAAGTGGTTGAGACAGGGCAAGACCTGAGGCTTCCAAGGTCTCACTGGCTGAAAACCTCAAAATTTTTGCCTCAAGTGGAATTGGACCTTTCAAAATTTTTCAATACCAGGAAGTAGAATACCCTGTGTTGACCTTGTTTATCTTCTATCTTTGCAGTCTGGTGATGTCCACAAAACAATGTTGCACTCCATTTTGTTGCTTAATCTTTGATCTGGAAAGTTAGATTTAGAACACATCTAGAAATTGGTGAGTGCAGGTTGGGATCTAGTCTTTGATTTAGGAGTCTGTGATGCCCCAGCCTTTATTTGGTTATTTGTTTTAAGTCAGAGAAAATCCGTTATCCTGAGGAGTGCTGAGCAGGTTCTGTTGAATTTGGGAAGTCTTGGGTGGAGGCGGATGAGTTTTGACCAGCAACATGCTGACCTTCCACACATCACCCTGAGGCTCAGAGGTTTTCAGAGGAACAGAGACCATTAGTTCACCTCCTCCTTCCCTTCTTCAGAAAGACATGACATGGATGTCTCATTTGATTAGAAGGCCAAGGCCTGAGAAATCTGGTGACTTTGTCATGGTGACTGGCACATAACTGGGAGAGTGGCTATGAGCCATTTGTCAATGTGCCTTTCTCATCATGCACTGCTTTTACTAATGGGCCCACAATCTGTTTCAAAAGGGGAAGAGAATGAGCCCATATCTACAGTTGCCTTCCTTGTTGCTTTAATGTTCTAACAAGGGCTCTGCCGCGCAGCTGTGAGCAGAGGAAAGTGATCACAGGTGGTGGCTTGTCTTTGATCACACCAACCATAGCAAGTACACGTTGGGGTAACACAGCTCTTGATGGTGTCCAGACTCTCATATCACAGATTGGGAAGTTGGTATCTCATTTCCTTGAAGACTCTGCTACTGCAAATTAAGATAAAAGGAGAACAGGGTCTCCGCGCACTGATAGGAAGGCAGAATGTGCCTCCTCTTCTGTGTCCTGCCCCTTCTCCTGGGAAGGCTTCTGTGCTGCGAATGAAGCCACCATCTGGTTCAAACTCAAACCACTTGTAGTTTGGGTAGTTAGGCAGCCTCAGGACTTCCAAGCACTTTGTTTTTAAAATGTCATTTCAATAAGCATGTTTTGGACACCTCATGTTTGTCCTGCTTGTGAGGCCAGCAGGGTTGAGACTGGGGCCTGTGAGGTAGATTTGAGGAATGTTATGACAAATCACTCCCTTCCCAACAGTGTGTGGTCCTCCTTTCCGTTATTTGTTCCTTAGGCATCATTCCTCAAAATGGAGTTACGGGGACAAATGGCTTTAAACTTTTGATGTAATTTTAAGGTTTTTGATAAATATTTTTATTTGTCCCTGAGCAAGATTTACTAGTTTAGAGACCTACCACGAGACCTACCGTGCTCTGCTTTTATGTCCTGTCATTTTTGTGCTTGCTTGTGAAGCTGAACATTTTCTGCATGTGTTTATTGGCCATTTACAGTTCATTCCCCCCTCTGAACTTCTTGGCCTTTCATTCTGTGGCCTGGGGCATTCAGCATCACATATACATGCTTTGTTTTGTTTTTCCACCTTTGATGTATGTGACCCAATTACCCTCCAGAAATTTCTTTTAATTTGTACCCCATCACCGGTTTGTGTGTCAGTTTCTTCAGGCTCTTTCTGACATTGAATGCCATTGTTTGTTTGAATTTTTCTGAGTACCCCTTTCAGTTACAGAAACTGCTTTGTGTCTGGTGCATGTTAATGCCATCATTTTTACATATACAATTGCTGTGTGTTAAGATCTAACAGGAGCAAATGAGTGAGTTTTGAGGGGATGGTTGTAGGGAGCCTGTGCCTGTAAGTGCTCAAGATGGCTGAGTGAGAGGAAGTATAAACACAAAGTTAACACAGGGAGGGAGGTGAACATAAAAGATGACAAGGGCACAGACAGGAACACAGAATTGAATCACTGTGCTCCAGCTTCCTTAACAAAGTAACACAGACGGGGTGATTAAAGCAGCTGAAATTTATTTTCTGACAATTCTGGTGACTGGAACAGTACTCCTGAGGCTTCTCTCATTGGCTTGAAGATGACCATCTTCCCCATGTCTTCGCATGGTCTTGCCTTTCCCTGTGTCCGAATTTCCTCATAAGATCACCAGTCATATTGGATGAAGACCCACCCTCATGACCTTGTTTTAACTTAATTACCACTTCAAGGCCCCATCTCCAAATAGAGCTGCAATCTGAGATGCTGAGGTAAGGAGTTTGACCTACACATTTGAGCAGGGCAAAGTTCAGGCCATAACAGCAATGAATCTTCAGTCTTTGTGAATAGCCAGATACCATCAGGGATAGCTTGGAAAGGTTGAGTTTAGAGAGCATTTAGAATGGAGAGATCAAAGAGACAAATTGCCCAAAAAAGACGTTTGAAAGATGAAGAAATTAGGAATGAAAGATGAGATGATTAACCTACAGTCACACTGCAAGTTAGTCAGAGGTAGGACTTACAATTTCAATTCTTATGATTTTCCTGTTACACTGTTCTGCCTCAGGCAGCTCTACCTTGTAGCTAGTCTGTGCCCCTGGGTCTCTCCTCATATGAATCTAATACTTGGCAGTGATGTCGAGCCAAGAAGTCCACTACTACATGCCCAAATCGCTGTTGGTGAATTTTACCTCTCTGGTTTCCCAGACATCTTACTCAGAGATGTATCCTCGCTCTATTAGGTTGGGGTAAATGGAGGATTAATCTCACCCTGCAGGGAACCTGCCACCTACTGTACTGGGGATTTGAGTTTATAGGTCAGCACAGCATGGAGGTGCAGACTCCTTGTCATACATGGCTTACCCCTCTTCACCTGCAAAGCCTCCCCTGAACCTTGGAAAACCTCCAGTTATACTTGATTTTGGTCACATGATGTTGCACCTGAACTTATATTTTATTAATTACACCTGATTTTTCTCTCTTTGTAATAAATTCTTCAATAAATTCTTCAATTCACCTACCAAGAGGTAAGAGACAGCACAACTGGTTGGTTCTCTTGGGCCAATTACTGTTTGATCTCTCTACCTGGGTGTGCTCACAAAATCAGTGTTGATCTGTGCAGAAAAATATTTCCTAATTTCCCAAACAATGTAACTTTTTTCAAGTTTTTATATCCACTCTTCCCTGATACAGAGATATACTCCTATTGCTAGAGTGACACAGTACTTAATAAGGAAACACAATAACTTAATAAAGAAACAGAACATCCAATTGTGTCAACACTGGATAAACCTGTCTTCATTGTCTAAGCTTCCTTTCACTTTAATCAGATTGTTTCCAGGATGTGACTGACCATGAACTCCACTCTTGATGGTGTCCACAGTGCATCATGGACATGACTCGCTGTGGTAGAGGGATGCTGAAGAACAGTCAAGTCTTGATTGCCACAGCTACATTCTGAAGAAGGAGAACACCTTTAGCTTCTTGGAAGGCGTTATCTGAGTCTGTGCAATGACGATAAGCTTTCTCTTTTTTGCATGGTCTATACATTCTATTTGTGAAAAAACTTAGCACTGTACTTTGCTCATAGTAGGTGCTTAATCAATGGCAACACGTCACTCTGTGGCACTCTGTGAGGGATGCCCTTCCCAACTGTTATACAAGAAATTTACTCCAATTACATCTTCTATGGGATCATTAAGTGGTGAAGGATTAGTGTAAATCAGTGCAAACCCATGCACTCAATAAGAACAGATTAAATATTAATTGAGCACTTACTGAGTACAAGAGATGATATAAAAATATGTTAAAACTTCTGGGTTTTGGATGAGGAGAGGACATGGACAAAGCAAACTGTATTACCTTTTAAATAGTAGGATGTTTTGTCAATACATAAATTGATAGAGAACTATGGTACATTTTTTCATATTATGCTTTGAAAGTGACCACTTATGATATTAATTTTTTAAGTAGAAAAGTAGAGGTATTTAGTGACTTTTAAAATGCATAGTTAATTGAATCACTGGCAGTTAAACATGAACAGATTAAATTATATGAAAGTGACACAAGAGGGCAGCTGTGGACTGTTTCTGAATACCTTTTGCTACAATAGTGGATAATCAGTATGATAGGAAATTCTCTTTCATAAACTTACTAAGGAGATGTACTAAAATGTTTTTATTTAGAAACAATTTTACTGCTCACATCCTTATTGGCAGATAAAAGTTGTCGAGTAATGATAAAATTTCCATTTAACTGATTATCCATAGGATATCCTGGTATGGCTTAAGGATCATTTGACTGATCTGAGGATTGGGTAGGGAAATGAATGGAGGTGTTCACAACTCGAGGGATTGCTTGGCCCATCTGGAAGCATATCTGTTAAAATGGAACATGCTCTGTGCAACAGACCCTAGTAATCTTGTGGGTCTGGACAGGAATGTCTGAGCTTCTGCGTCTTCACACATATCCTAGAAGTTGGTTTACTTTTAGTATCTTTGGTTGTCATCCTTTGAACTTACAGTAGGTGAATATCCTGTATGATACTTGGGGCCTCTGTGAGCCCTGTCTTGATATCAGAGAGATCCTTTGCACAAGGATAATGTACCTTGAGTCTGAGAACTCTGACATTGCCTAGAATGTTCCAGGTCTGAATGGCACCCAGTTTAAGGGGTTTGGGCAGTTGTATGAGGACAGTGGGAGAAAGGGCTCTGTCTCAGCGTTGAGACAGAGAGACATGGCTGGAGTTCTAATGGATCTGCTGTGCTTCAGCAAAGATGACATTGTTTTATTGTTCCAATTGAATTTATTTTATTTTTTTAAATTGGGGTAACATTGGATTACAACATTCTATATGATTTAACGGTATAGGATCACCCCCATCAGGTGTTGTTAGGACACCACACCTATCACTAAGATGCTTGTAGTCTCCCATCACAGTGCATTGTGCTCTTACCCCACTTTGTTCTCTCCCCTGCCCCACTCCCTCTGCTAACCTCAGTTATACAGCCAGAGTTCTAGGGTTTGTTCTTGGTTTGGCTTTATATGATACTTTGTTTTGTTTATCTATATTCTACATGTAAGTGACACCGTCTCTTAACTGTTTTTCTCCTTCTTACTTATTTCACTGAGCATAATCGCTTCCAGTTGCATGCATGTTGTTGCCGAGTACTATTCCATTTTGTATATGTAACAAAAGATACCCTAGTGAATGGGGGAAAATATTTGTACACATTACACCTGACAAGGGGCTGGTATTCAAAATCTACAAAAAGCACATACAACTCAACAAAAAGAAAATAAATAATCCAATCAAAAAAAGTGGGCAGAAGAGCTAAATAGGCACTTCTCTAAAGAAGACATACAGATGAAAAAATGCTCAACATCAGGGAAATGAATATCAAAACTACAATTCAATACCACCACAAGCCTTTGAGAATCACCCATATCAAAAGGATCAGAAACAACAACTGATGGTGAGGATGTGGAGAAAAAAGAACCCTCTTACCCTATTGGGGGCTTGTAGACTGTCCGGCTCCTGTGGAAAACAGTATGGACGTTCTTCAGAACATTGAAAGTGGATCTACTATATGCTCTATCAATTTCATTCCTAGGTATCTACCTGAATAATACAAAAACACTAATTTGGAGGGATATATGAATGCCTATGCTCACTATTTACAATAGCCAAGTTATGGAGACAACCTAAGTGCTCAGGGACATTGGTTTTAGAAGAACACATCAGCTTTGTGAAAATGGGCAGCTATAAAATTCCAGAGCCTTCCCAAAATGAAGGACAAGAGATCATTGTCACTGAGATAATTTCAATGAACATTTATTAATTACGTACATGAAGCAAGGCCCAGCCCATGGTGCATGCAGGTAAGCCTGGTCAACAACTACATCGACCCATGACACCACACCTATCACTGAGACACCCGTAGGTCCTGCATACAGGAGCTTCTGAACTGAATGGCTCAGGGAGGAGGTGAGGTTGGGTGGGGTATGGTTCAAGTCCCTTGACGACAGGATCAAGTGTGTCCCCCCAGAGAGCAGTACTTTGGTCACTGGGTCACAGTGTCACTGCAGGGCATGCTGGTTTGACAAATTCAGATGATACTAATAAAGCCTGGGCAAGGACACCTGAGACACTGGTGTGTTGTGTGTGTGACTTCATGGTGAGAAAGTAAAGTGGAGCTAAGCAAGGCGAGGGCAGAGCAGCCGGGAGGCAGAGCAGCGCCTAAGGTCTCAAGAACTGGCCGTGTGACCGGCCCTCCACCCAGAGCAGCACTGCAGGGGGGTGTGTCCTAAGGTCTTAATCTCGGTTCCTATTCAAGCGTTCGTGACAGGGTATCATCCAAAAAGTTGAGGTAGGTATTCAACATCGGCAGGCCATCCAAAATGGGCATGGTGGCTGGGGTCCTCAGCGAGAGAAACAGGCAGGGAACAAAGCTCGGAAAGTGAGCAACTGGGAGAAGCATCCAGGTCAGACCTTTAGTCATAGTCTTGACGTAGTCGTTGGTCACACATCAGGAAACACTTTGCTCTCTGTGCTGCTTCGAAACATTTTCCTGGTAAGAACAAGAACATCTCCACAGCTGTGGCTTTCTCGAGTCTCTGAATTCTAATATAATAGAACAATCTATATAATAAAGGAGTTGCAGTTCCCAAATGATGGGAAATAGAGAGAAGCCTTAATTCATGTCATGACTTCATGTTTTCAGGTGCAGCCAAGTTTCCTCCAGGGTACTGAAGGAATTTAAATATATAATCAAGGCGTCACCACTGGTAATTTTTTTAAAAAGACAGAAAAATGATGACAAGTAAATGTCATAAGTTCTGAAAAGGGTGGACTCCAGAAACTACAGACTAATAAATTTAGTCAAACTTTGGTCAAATTGTAGAATGAATTTTAAGCAGATGTCTTATGAGCATTTTGAAAGGAATGTGTTGACTGCTGGAAGACATGGAACCACTAGGGACAAATCATGTCAAACTAACCTCATCTCCTTTTATAAAAACATGTTACTAGGAGATCGGGGTGGGGGTGCTGTGGGTTGGTGACAGAGATCTAGTGTTCTTGGTGATAGGAAAACATTTGGCACAATCTGTCAGATAGCATGCAGGTTGAATTTTAATGATGCACACCTGAAACTTACATGAAGTTATAATGCAGTGTTTCCTTAGTGAAAAAAGAAAGTCTCCAATGTGTTGTAGATGTGTGTGTCTGATGAAGGAAGCATCCTAAACCAGTGAAGGAGGGATGGATTAATTAACAAAATGTTTGAACAATATTTCCTAATTCAAAAAAAATCAAGCTAGAACCTTTTTATGCTATATACCAAAATATTTCAGAATAAAATTTAAAAAATGAACTACCAAAAGGAAGAAAATATTGCAATTGAAAAACCCAGGCCAAGAAATGACTGTTGATGTGAATGTAAATTATTTTAAAATTATTTTCATCAAGCATTTAATTTTGATGTAGTTGGAAATTCTTATTCATTCATAAGAAAAAAATACAGAGAGGTTCATGTACACTTTACTTGGTTCTCCCCAATGGAAACATCTTATAAAATGTCCACTATGTTTAATGAGGCTGGACACCCTTGTCTAGATCCTAATCTTAAAAGGAAAACACTATTCTTTAAGTAACTCTATTACGCATAACATGAGCATTATATATATGCATATATTATATATTTACATATATATGTAATATATATATATGTATATATATAGTTTACAAAATATATTCAGTGTCCAGAAAGAATAACACAGGGTGCCTTGAGAGTGTATTCCAGAAGGGCTTCATGAAACCTGGAATTTCAAGGAGGGCTTCCTTAAATCAAGATCTAAGGTGTTAAGGAAACAAAGATTTAGGTAGAAAAGATTCAGGAGAGACAGGTCAGCACAGAAAAGGCCTTAAGGTAGATGGAACCATGTAGTGCTCATCTGGACTTTGTACTCTCTAATGCAGCACAAGGAGGGGAGAGGAAAATCCCAAGGGAAGAAGCTGGGGAGGCTGGTGGGGTTGGCTTTTCAAGACTTGGGAAGCAGGGTGTTTGTATTTATCCAATGAGAAGTTTGAAAAGGTTTTCTAACAGTGAAATGAAATTATATTAGACTTGAGTCTTTAAAAGCCCATACTTCCTGTTATGTGGAGAATAAACTGGAGGGGAGAGGAGAAGAAGAGACTCTAATTAGTAGCCAATGGCCATAATCAGATGTTGCTTGTACTAGGTGGATGGCAGTGGCCAGGGACATATGAGAAAAAGGTGACACATTTTAGTTTGCCATAAATACACAGAAAACCAGGGATTTGATATAATTTATGGAAATTTTGACAACTTTTATACTAATATCACACTATTCTTGTTATGGAGACATGCACAGGAAAAAAGTCTTTGCTATAAAATTTTCCAATTTAGGTAGCTGCTATAACATTCTAGTTGTATAACCTCAGGCAAGTTATTTAAACATTTTGAGCCTCAATTTCCCCATTTTTTTCAATGAGTTTGATAATGACTTTTCATGGAGTTATTGTAAGGTATAGTTGACATTGCCGATTGTCCCTAAATATCTTTTCTCCTCTTCTTCCAGAGTAAGAGACATTTCGGCTGAGCAATGACCATCAAACAAAAGAATAAATTTCCCAAGTTCATTACAGTTAGGTAAGGTCGTGAGAAAGTTCTGACTAATGGGGTATACAAGAAGGATTGTGTGACAGTGTTTGAAAGTCCACCTTGAGGGAGAACTGGCCCCTTCTCACTGCCTTTTTTCCTTCCCCTCCTCTATACTCCTCTCCCCTC
>PVIJ01002867.1:92339-148796 GCA_004024925.1 Scalopus aquaticus | reverse complement strand
CTAGCCAGGCTTACAAAGAAAAAACGAGAGGAAACACAAATAAATAGGATCATAAATGAAAAAGGAGAAATCACAACGGACACAGCAAAAATAAGAAAAATAATCAGAGACTACTATAAACAGCTATACGGAAACAAATATAACAACCTAGAAGATATGGACAAATTCCTAAAACTATACAATCACCCAAAGCTAGCCACTCAGTCTTAAATTTGCATGTCTTTCTACAAAAAACTGAAATTTGAATGACTTGGGACTTTTTTTGTATGTAGTTTTATTTACTTTTCATTGTTTTAAACTGAAATTACATTGCATTATAACCAGGTGCTCAGTGTTTCGAATCAATATGTGTTAACAACTGACTTTTTCTGAAACCTATAGGATCTATTTTAAAGTATATAAACTATTCATTTTAACACTTACCATATCTAAAATACTAAACCCAGGAAGACATGAAGATGAAAGAACTAAAGCTAATTTTCACTATGTTTTGCTAGTAAGAAAGTAATTTTCTCTTGACTGTGGAAATTTTTCAGTGTAAAGTGATTCCAAGAGCTAACATTTTTGAACTCTTGCCATATTGCCCTCATTCTTTCCCGGGGGGAAGAAGATTGGTTGGTTTTGAAGGAGAATCTGAGTGTGCATATAAACCCCCCTTCTTTTTCCTCTCTCTTGTGAGCACATATCTCTTGGGAGTTACTATATTCTGTGTGTTCATCGTAACTCTTATATACTGACACTAACCTTGTGATTGGGGGTAACTCTGCAGTATTGGAGAGGTGGAAGCACTAGGTTATTATTTCAATTTAGAGTGTTGGGGCTTTTGGGAAACAAAATGTACACAAAGGATAGGACTTTGGTTTGGCCAAGTCTATCACTTTGATTTTGGACTGTGGATAAGGCATTTTGTGTGGGCAAGACATTTTGACTTTGATGGTAAATGGGCTTTTTTTGAGCAGGTTTACATATTTAGCCTTATATTATTTAGGCTCCAGAGAGGACTATGACATAGGTGGGGAGCTGTGTTTTTATAGATGGTTTGCTCTACCCATAGGAGAACGACTGCACTTACCTGACCTTAATTAAAGTTGTCAGTGCCTCAAAATAATCATGGCTTTAAGATGGCATAAAAAAGACTCAACCAAAACAAAGCTTTGAAAGCATTTAAGGCATGTTGCTAGTCCCCTTGGTTCTAGGAAAGATGCAGGACTTGTTTACCTGCAAATGGTGCTCAATGCTCAGCAAAAAAATGATCATAGTTAGCCTGAAGTAATGACTCAAGCTACATGTGGGAGTTATGCCATGGCATTTAACTATATAGATTATGGCCCCTCTGTCCATTAGTGGTTACTAGGAGGATCTTAACTGAAAGGCTACAGAGCTCTTAGGAAAGAGGGAACCTAATTCAAGGATTCAATTACAAGGAGATAATTTTCCTAACTTCAGATATTTTATTTGTTGTCTTTAAACTCCAATAATGTTTCCCACAAATTCTATAGTTGTAATGAGAATTTAGCTTTATATTTTTAATGTAAAGCCTCAATTGTCATGCTAAATTGAATTCTTCAAAATCCATTAGAATTTAGGGTTGAGAAAGGAGATATGGAAAGGCTAAAACTGACTTGTTAAAGCTTTCATATGGATTTAAGTGTCTTTCCAGCAAGTATACTCAAGTTGTTTCTCAATTAATATAAGAAGAATATTTTCCTAAGAGGCTGTTGTTAAAGTGTTCCCAAGGAATGAGGCAATGAGAACAGAATGTGAATTTGCTGTCACTAAAGCCCAAGCTTACACTTATGCAATTTCACAGCTCTGTTCATATTCCAACATGTTCATGTCTGATTGTCCTCTGTTTTCAAGCATTTAGATGTGAGTCTTTAGCAAAAATATGAATTTGAGTTATAGCTTCGTACAATTTTCATACGCTTTATTCCAAAGCTTAACTTTTTTTTAAGTAATAATCTTCCTTTATTTGAAATGAATTTTAATAGGCTATCTAATATATTAACATAAAGACAGTGTTGCTTTGACAATCAGAAGTTACGGGCTTTAAATTCAAGCCTACTCACACGTGACCCTATACCCGCTGCACATGCATTCAACAATACTACCCCTTTCCCCCTCAGACTTGATTCTGTGGATTAGAAACAGGGGTGTTTTATTTTTTTATTTTTTAGAAAGATTTATTTATTTATTTTATTTATACATACAAGTTGGGGTACAGGCCAGAGGCGTGGGGCGGCGAGAGGGTTCACCAGAGACAGAGCGGGAGCAGAACAGGCAGATCAGAAATACACTGCTGAGGGGAGCAGCGGGCGAGGCAGGAGAGGTCTGCCACACCATGTGGGATTCTCCCCCGCCGAGCAGCCGAGCATTGAACTCGCGTCGCCGCTGCCGACAGCTCCACAGCACAGGGCTTAACCGCTGCGCCACCGGGGAGGCCCTAGAAACGGGTGTTTTAAAGCAAGGTAAGGTGGGTGTCTAGGATCATCAGTAACATTTAACTCAGCCTTCTTAGGAGAAGGAAAGATGAGTCAAGCAACCTGTGAATTATCCTCATTGAGGATGGTGGGGCCCAGAATCACAACAATTTTGCTTTTGTCACATATTCCTACTCTTCCTACCTCTGCAAGATCTCAGTCTTTTTTTTTAAACTGTAATCAATTACAGGTTTTTTTTTTTGGTTGCAATAATTGAAAGCAAATTCAGAATGACAAATTAAAAAGGAAGAATTTACTAGCTAGTCAAACTGAAATCCCAAAGGTAAATTGGAATTCAAATGTGGCTCGATTTGGTGGTCCTTGCAGGATTCAAGAAACCATTTCTCTCCATTTCAAGATTTACTTCACAAATCCATGTAGCTGCTTCCCCTGAAGTTGTTGACTCTCCCTACATGGTTTTAAATTGTATAAAGTTTTTCCAGTCTTCACATTTATACAATCAGTTCAAATGAAGTGGGTTTTCCTAGAAGCTCCTAGAACATCCTGTAATATAGAGTGATTTTCTCTAACCCAGAAAACACAGTAAACAATCCCTCTTCTACCACAGAATCTATTTTATTTATCTGCACATTCCTCTAGCTAAGAGTATGGCTTCTGAACCTCAATACCTTTCAAATGATATGTCAGAAAATGAGAAGTGAGACTTACTCCAAAAAAAATCCTGGTACTGTTATTAGACTAAATGGGAAATGGTTACTAGGAAACAATTATACATGTCCATAATGGCCCACCATTTTGACTACCACCCAACATCCATACATATTCTTTTTTTTTTTAAATAAACATACAAAATTATTCTTTATCTACAATTGACCCATATTGCCAAATAAAATATTTACTTTCTGAATTCAGCTGCAAAAGCATTCCTTTCAGTTATATGCAGATGTAGTTTTTTATTATCTAACACCTGATAATTGAAGGGCAAATTAAGATACCTAAAAATAGAGACAAGGCAATTTATGTTTGATATAAAGCTCCCATTTCAAAGGAGAAAGAACCAGAGATCTAGTTCATACAGATGTCATTATTATCTTGATATTTACCAGAGGAAAAAATTTCTTTGTCCTCTCATCTGCTTTACCTGAATTTTGTCTTCTTGGAAGATCTACATTTTTTTTCTTTGCATCCAAGGGGGCCTCTAGGGAGGGAGTGAAGCTAGAGAGCTATTAAACGGTGGGTAAAGGGAAGAGCCCATCCATTTCAAAACACCTCCGAAAAGTGTGGGGCTCTTTACATGGTCACAATTTTTAGGGGTGCTACCAACATGCAGTGGGAAAGTTTTACCACAAATTAATGAAAACTTGGAGTTCATTTAAGAGACTTTGAACCAAATGTTTCTGAATCAGTGCTGATACATCAATCATTAAGATGCCCTTATATTTCACTAGTAAAATTTGCTTGAGAACTATTTCATATTATTGCTATTTCATATATTATTTTTAGAAAACGGTAGGTTTTATCTTGTTTAGTTTTGTTTGTGTGTGTGTAGAGAGAGAAAATTACAGACTGGAGTGGAAAGAATGACCAACAAAGACATAAAATAGCTCAAATACAAATGACTAAAGGAGGCCTTTAAAATGTATTGATTTGTTTATTTAGCACTGGTTTATAACACTGCATATGATTTAGGGGAATGAGTTCACGTTTCTTCAGATTTTTGTCAACACACCACACCCACCACCAAATCACCTTAGTCCATTAGTATAGACCATTGGTCTCCCATTCCCACTCTATCTCTAGTAGCTTCAATTGTTACAGTCATATTTCTAGTATCTGTGTGGTATAGTTTTGCTAGTTCTTTTGTTTAATCTTATTATTACTGAAAGGGATTTATATGGAAAGGGGAAGTCAACAAGATGGTATAAACATAGTTTCTACATGATTCAAAGGTTATTGTAAGGGTTATTGGAAAGCAGCACCCAAAAGTCTTTCTAAAATCAGAATATGTTACATTATAATTTAAAGTAAATCCTCTTTTCTGTACCCTCAAAATACTAAGTAAAACCTACTGTATTTTTGGATAGTCTTTACGATTTGTGCTGTATAAGGGTAATAGAAGTAGACACTGAATTTTACAATGACAAACCCACAGAGAAGAAAGAGAATCCCTGAGGTGACCTTTACAGATGATGTGAGAACCTAAGTCCACTTTCTGTATTCACAGAAAATAAACATGAAGCCTTTTACTTCCCTAAGACTTAAGAATAAATTCCCAGGCAATCTTGATATGTGTTCTGTAACTCCAACCAACCAACCTATATTAAGAATAAATCTTAAAATATAATAATTATGTCTACATATATTTTTCTTGGAGCAAGAGCAAAATTATATTTATATAGGTTTTACCTTCTCTGATATAGCTTCCTCAGTTATTAAAGCATCCAATATTGAACATAGGTTTCTATGACATAATATTAATATACAAACAACAATTTTCTTTTTTTAAAAGATTTATTTATGCATACAAGCTGGGGTGCAGGCTAGAGGTGTGGGGTGTGAGAGGGTTCACCAGAGACAGAGTGGGGAGCAGAACAGGCAGATCGACCGAAATGCACTGCTGAGGGGAGCAGCAGGCGAGGCAGGAGAGGTCTGCTACGCCATGTGGGAATCTCCCTGGCCACGCATTGAACTCACACCGCAGCTGCCGACAGCTCCACAGTGCTGCACTTAACCCGTTGCACCACCAGGGAGGCCCCAAACAATAATTTTCAAAAGAAAGACCTTCATTAGTTTTGAAGTTTTTCTATCTTCTACCATTCTGTACCCATAACAGTTAGATATTTCCCAACCCAATAAATCTAAAACAAATGAATACATCACTCATCATCCCTTGAAAGTAGGTTTCTCCTACTGTTGCCTTCAACTGTAAAGCAAAAGGGAGTAGGTTGTAAAGTCTTAGATTCCTATTCAACTCATCTATGCTTAAGTTCAATCACCAAAAGTCCACTAAATTAACCAAATATCACCTCCCAAACAACTACTGTTAGGTACCTTAGAAATACTTTCCCCAGTCTTTGATTTTTCCAAATAGAATTTTTCATTCTTCACCTTACCATAATCTCCTCCCACATACCCATAAACCCACTCCACATACGTACAAGGTGTCTCATTCAAATCTTATCTTTCAAATTTTACTTTGTCTTTGAAGTTTCCCTTTTTATTTTTTTGCTAAATTAATCTCTTATTTCTCAGTCATATCATTAAAAAAAAAAAGTGGAAATATTGGAAGTTCTCCTGCCTGCCTGTGATGATGCAGGTGTCTCTTTTTCTTTCTCCTTTTCTAATAATCCTGTCCTTTTAAAAGGTGGGGAAAAAATGGTATTTTGCTTTGCAATTCTTCAAGGGTCACTTGGGTTCAAAAAATGACTCTTTGATGTATGCCTAGCATTCCTTTATTTTTTTTTTAACCACATATTCCTTATTCACTCATCCATTATTGGAATTGTGTTATTTCTGCATCTTTTTAAAACAATATTTTATTTATTTATTTATTTATTTATTTATTTATTTATTTATTTATTTATTTTTATGTAGAAGAATGAGGGTGTAGGCCAGAGGTGCAGTGGGTGAGAGGATTCACCAGAGACATACTGGGGAGTAGAGCAGGTTAATTTACTGAAATACACTCCTGAGGGGAGCAACGGGTGAGACAGGAGAGGTCTGCTGCACCATATGTGGGTTAGCAACCTGGCCAGGATCCAACTCAGGCCATTGTGGTGACAGTGCTGAGACTTAACCCCTAGGTCACCAGGGAGGCCCTATTTTCATATCTTGATTATTGTGAATAGTACTTCAATGAACATAGGGGTGTACATATGTTTTTGAGTCATTGTTTTCATAATACTCAAAAGGGGAGTTACTGGCATATATAGTGACTCTATTTTTAACTTTTATCTGTTCTAAATTTATATTTTTATTGAGGTAACATTGATTTACAATGCGGCATATGACTAAGACTATTAGACACTTCTTCAGATGTATGTTACCACATCATCTCCAGCACCAAGGCACTCATAACCCTTTACCATAGTCCACTGGGAATCCTCTCCACACTTGCCCTCTGGTAGCCTCAGTTCTATCTTCAGACTTCTAGGGTTTGTTATTGATTAGGTATTGTATGCCCCTTTGTTTTGTCTCTCTATATTCAACATGAGTGGAACCATCCGGTATTATTTTGCTTAACATTATCTCTCCAGGTTTATCTTTGTTGTCATAAATGGCAAAAGTTCAACTTTTTTTTTTTTTTTAATAACAGAGTAGTGTTCTATTATGTACACATACTGCATCGTCCTAGTCCACTCATCAGTCCTTGGGTATTAAGATTGTTTCCGTAACTGGGCTATTGTAAATATGCTGCAATACTCATTGTCACTTATCATGAAGTAAATGCAAATTAAAAGTACAATGAGATATAATTTCACACCTGTGAGAATGGCCCACATCAAAAAGACCAGAAAAAAACAAGTGTTGGTGAGGATGTGAAGAAAAAAGAACTCTTGTACATTGTTAATGGGGTTTAGACCTGTTCAACTCTTTTGGAAGAAGATACAAAATTTGCTCAAAATATTAAAAATAGATCTACCATATGACCTAGCCATTCCATTTTTAGGTATCTACTCCAATAATGCAAAAACACTAATTTGAAGGAATAGATGTACTATTTTGTTCATTGCAGCAGTTTTTAAAAATTTATAAGGAACCTCTATAGTCTTTATTTCCCTGATAATAAGTGATGATGAGATCTTTTTTTCATGTGTTTATTGGCAATTTGTGTATCTTATTTGGTGAAATGTCAACACTACATATAGTCAATTTGGTAAAACATTGACTTGATGTAAATTTTTAATTAAGGAAAAGACAATGAAACTGATGGCATCTGGAATCTGTCCGTAATTTGTAAATCTTGTTAGGAATTTTTCTTTTTATTTTTGGATTAGATATTCAAAAGACAGTAATTGTAAAATAATGAACTCTTTATTAAAGTTGTTATTCAGACGTTGAACCTATGCTTATCATACTTCTAGCCTTTGAATGAGTTGTTTTAAATAGGATATTACATCAACACTGAAATATAGCTGTTGAATGCTTTTAATATTTAGCAGATATTTATTAGAAGAGTTTGCTGTTAAAATGGAGAGAAGAGAAATGGAATTAAAAAGCTCTATGACATCTCTACCAAGAAATGGAGGAGAAAATAGTCAATTTTAAACCAGAACTGAAAGCATTGTTACAACTTCTCAGAATGAACAAGATGTACTTTCAAATGAGGTGAATACTACTTCAACTTCCTGACATTCTCTGAGTCATGATTTATTACTTTAAGGCTTTTTGTGAAGTTTCTGAGCTGATTTCACAGAAGTAGACTTTTATCTTTTCATTTTGTGACCTTGCAGATCTCTTACAAAAAGGACATAATTCATAAGACAAAAATAGAAGAAATTGATAATGAAAATGAGGATGTCTGAATCTACACATACAAGTGCCTAGATTTAATAATTTTTCTTTGTGTCACTTCCACTTTCAATTTAAATAGACCAATTATTTATATTAATTAGCTTTATAGGACCATAGACTAATATGAAAGTGAGAATTTTTACTGGCTTACTAAGTAGGGTTTTTATCCTTAAAATATAAATGAAAATGTTTGAGAAACATAAAAATCATTATTTACATGTTTTGTATGTGTAAGTATTAAGCTTAGTATTCAAATATTTTAAATATATATATATATTTTTTTTTTTAAAGATTTATTTTTTTTTTATACATACAAGCTGGGGTACAGGCCAGAGGCATGGAGCAGCGAGAAGGCTCACCAGAGACAGAGTGGGGAATAGAACAGGCAGATCAGAAATACACTGCTGAGGGGAGCAGCAGGCGAGGCAGGAGATGTCTGCCGCGCCATGTGGGATTCTCCCCGGCCCGGCGTCGAACTCGCGTCGCCGCTGCCGACAGCTCCACAGCGCAGCGCTTAACCGCTGCGCCACCGGGGAGGCCCAAATATTTTAAATATATATATATTTTTAAAGATTTATTTATTTATACATACAAGCTGGGGTACAGGCCAGAGGCGTGGGGTGGCGAGAGGGTTCACCAGAGACAGAGTGGGGAGCAGAACAGGCAGATCAGAAATACACTGCTGAGGGGAGCAGCGGGCGAGGCAGGAGAGGTCTGCCGCACCATGTGGTATTCTTCCTGGCTGGGCATCGAACTCGCATCGCGTGCTGCTGACAGCTCCACAGCCCAGAGCTTAACCGCTGCGCATGGAAAAGTTCATACTTACTTACCATTTTCTGTATGTTATTGATGTTGCTTTCAAACAGTGTAACTATCGGGTAAATTGAAGTATCAGGTTTTTTCTGCCCTCCCGCCATTAGCATCAATGATGGACACCTGTGGTCTTACATGTGTGGCTGCTGGTGGTACCTAGAGTGTGGTGAGGGCATGCATGAGTGGGTGAGCCTGAGCAGAGAGCCGGGGCATAAAAAGGGGCAGCAGAGAACAGAGGTGGCAGAGGACCTTGAGGCAAAGCACAGTAGAGACCAGCAGAGAGACCATGAAAGAAAGCCAGAGAGCCCAGAAAGAACGAAGAATCACCACCAGGGGGTGGGAGGCCCGCCCACCTCCTGGCCTCAGGCCTCCCTGCCTGCCTCACTACAAATGGTGTAGAAAGATCATTTAAAGCCTGAAAAACCCACTGACATCTCAGGACTCTCCTTTACCCATCTGCCTGGATTATAGAGAATCTGCTCTATGCCATCCTGGCACTATAATAACTATAAATGCAGTATATAAAAATAGTTTCTAAAGCACTTACTCCACATTATTGCAGCTGCAGCGTGGGTGTAGCTAGTACTTGGTGGTCCTTTCAGTTTTTTGAACTAGGGTGATTGCTCTGATACTTGCATTGACAGAGCTTCAAATATCAGTAGAAACAAGTAAAATGGGTGTTAGGATTGTGACTGCTACTTTGTTAATTTAATCAGACTGGAGTCTCATATATATTCAGTCAGCCCATAACCCACTTTATTAGCACTAGTGACTTACTCTTTGGATGCTTCCAGATCAATCTAAACTCATGGACAAATTTATCACCCAGTATTCATTTGGTAATACCTAGAGCAAATTTTGCTTGTCACAATTAGGGGAGGAGAAATTCCTACTGGAATTCCGTGTGTAGAAGCCAGGGGTTCTGTTAAACATTCACAAGACACGGGACAACTCTTCCTTTCCCCCAACAGAAATTATCTAGCTGAAACTATATGTAGTGTGATGTGGAAAAACTCTGGTATGTAGAAATGAGAAATACCTTTCAATTAGAGGGAAATAATCTACCTCCTGTGAAAGTGCCAATTTTAGATGTTCACATTCTTGGAACAATCAAAACTAAATTATCATCACCTGTTGACGATCATCCGTGCGCATATAGCCTTTAAGGACAACAGAATCACCATGTATTAGGGACTGTATACTAGTGTGAAGCTTTTTGACTGCAAGTAACAGAATTTTCCAATCAAACTGAATTAAACAACAGAGAGGTTTAATATCCTATATAACAGGAAATTCAAAAGTAGTATGTCTTGAGAGCTGATTTAGTTGCACCAAGGGCCAATATTTCTGTCTCTTCCCTTTTCTGTGGTCTGTTATCCATAGTTTGAAAAAACTCCAGCACTAGTTTCCCTCCAACAATGAAATACATGATCTTTCTCTTAGCCTGATTGGTGCAACTTAGATCATTTGTCCAGGCCTAAACCAAAAATGCCTTCTGGGGAAATGTGATATATCAATGGCTTAGAGTAGTGAAGAGGACTGATTTCCCTGATGAAAATTGTAATGTCGGTAGGAAAACATAAGATGGAACTGGATCAACAAGTGATTTAACAACAATAGTTACATATAAAAGACAGCAGGAAGACAGGCTATCAAGTAGATACATTTAGAGTCCCATAAGGAACCTGCATTCTCATCCCAACTCTCTCTACTGTCCCATAAGAAATCCCATAACTTACACCAATTAGTATTTTCCATTTCAGTACATAGTAACATTCATTTCTTTTCCCAGAAGACTAGGATTAATCTTTGCTATCTCTGTAGTGCCATTACTGCACAGCAATTTTTAGTAATACAGTCAATTATGTTTAGTAATATTTGATATTCATGTTTCCATATCTCCTCCTCCTCCTCCTCATATCTGCTAGTTTCATCCTTTTCTAAAATACCTGATCTCATAATGGGTTGCAATTCCAGGTAGAGAGAATATCTGGCAGAGACTCTCAATTGGACTGAGTTTGATATATTTGAAAGACTGGATGAAGGACAGTGCACCTGAAATATTGTGAATTTTTCACTCCAGATCTTAACACAAATGACTCTTTTCTTGTCACTCTAATCTCAGTGGAAATATTATCTCCTTTGAGAAGCTTTCCCTGAATGTGCACTCTGAAATAACCTTTCGTACCATAGATCTGTGCCTCATAACCACTTTATTTATCAGAGCCCTTGCCACCCTTTAAAATCAGTTTGCTTGTTTTGCCTGCTTATTTATTTGTTTATTTGCTGTCTTTCCCACTAGAAAGGGAAACACAGGAGAATAGGGACCTGGGCTATTGTATTTGCTATGGAATTGAATATCTGCAATAGCTCCAGGACTTACTTGGTATTCAAATATCAGTATGTTGAATGAATGAAAATATAAATGACTATTACAGAATAATTTAGTAGAAAATTGCTCCTTTATCTAAAACCTTTTTCCTTTCTGAAACATTTCTGTCACTTTTGGTACATGTGCCCATCCATTCACATATACATGCATATTTTGGGACGGGGAAAGGGAGGAGAAACAAAGTATTCATTGTGATTTGTTTTTAAGCCCTACAATCTTCAAGGAAGGTCCCATTCCTCCAAGAATCTTTAATCCCTCCTCTTCCCCATTCTCCCACCAGAAACAGTATTTTCAATGCACATTAGCCAAAAATGCATAATATCTATAGAAAATGTAGTGAGTTTTCCTGATAACAAAAATATACTACTCAGTAATGAGATTTCTCCTAGTTCATATAAGAAAAAGTACTTAACTTTATACATTTTATATATATATATATATATATATATATATATGATTATGTGGTATAAGATTAGAAAAGTTAAGTGATATTTAAAATTAACATTAAAGAAATCATTTCACTATTCAACAATTCTTGGTGGTATAGTATCAGGTAAAATAAGGATAGAGAAAACTGACTTCCAATATTCGATGATAAAATGGAACATACATACTATAATTTAATGCATTTGTTTTTAGTCCATATTTTAAAAAAAGTTTTATTCAAGGGCAAATATATTTTAGCTATTTATTTCTATGAGGATATTTCACCTTGAGTATAAAATACATAAAAGATGGCAGAGGAAGGTAATAGTTACCTTCAACTATGTTACAGATAGACAAGACTTATTCTGATACAGATAGACAAGATTTATTCTGAATGCAAAATGTTTACTCCCTTAGAAATAAACCTGGTATAATTTGGTTTAAGAGTGTCTTAACAAAATAGCAGAGAAGGCAGAAGGGAAAAATTAGAAAAGATTACTGTCCAAATCCCTTTTTGGGTAGACCTGGACCTGTCCATGGCCTTGTTATGGCTCACAAGTTGGCTGGACTTGACCTCAACTAATAGGATGGATTGAGAGACAACTCAAAGCATGTTCTTGGCTGATCGGTTTCGGAAAACACACAAAATGTATCTGAATCGTCTGATCTTAAGAAGATCAAGATAGAAAAAAATAGCAAAGTTCAAATCTTAAGTGCCTACAAAAAAAAATATAACAGAAACAAGAATATTGGCTCTGGGATAACTTTAAGGTGATAGAGACACAGGAAAGGGAGGTAAAATAAAGTAAGTTTGCATCTCTATCCAAATGAATTTGAAATGAATTTGATAAGTTACATGTAGCTAAATGATGATGTTCAATTGATGCTCAAGTATCTTTATACTTCTGGATGAACAATTTTCTAGCAGTGGGCCAATTACTCAAACAGGACCAAACAGAGTCCTTCTTTCTATGTGGTTTGCAATAGATGCCAGTTAAAATTAGGTTTCTCTTTATAAGCTCATAAACTATAAGAATATTATAATTCTGAAGCTGTAAAAGGATATTTCCTCACCATGTGTGGACAATTTTGTGAAGAATAAGACCATTGCATAAGCATAAACAATATTATGAATTACAGTATCTCTGATGATTAGAGATTCCTAGTGAACCAAAACTATGTCAGCAATCAAATATTGTACTTTATAAACACATATCTAGTCCTGCTTTTCCCCTAAAACTAAGTTTAGTAATAATTTTGTCACTTTTTAAGAGTTTTTATTGTTTGGCACATAACAACCTTGAAGCATAATAACTTTAGTTGGTGGGAATGTGGTGAAACACTTCAGTATTTTCTATATACTTTATAGTTATTCTCATATAGACCCAGGAAAATCTAATTATTCTAATTAGTTAGAATAAAAATGTATTTTTTAAATTGTACTGTTGTTCATTTTTGTATAATATTTTATTTCTCTCCTCAGGTGCAATCCCAATATATCTCCCATTACCACTTTACCTACGAGCCATCACCACAGTCCCTGGTGTTCTTCCCTCCCTTGTTTTGACCCCCTCCCTACTCTTCCCCTGCTGTATGTCTCAGATATATAATTTGCCTGCTAGTTTTATCTTTTTTTAAAAAATGTAATTTTTAAAATGGATTTAAGAGGTTGTCTTTTATCTTCTCACTCTTGAAAATATTTAGTGGGCAATTTGTCTATTTGTGTTCATAGCACTCATTAAGCTATCAAAATATATTTTAATTCTTTCCTATTCAAAGTTTATATTTAATTTATTGATTATCATATTTTAATTGATCTGATAGCATGTTTATCTCATAGAGTTTTCTCTCAGAATTTATATAACTGCTAGTGTGTTTCCAATTACTCTTTAAAGGACCTACCAAACATTGATGGTTAAATGTTTGTAGATACTAATTACCTATCAGATTTCACTTGAAAGTTTTTCTGAAGTCCAGTTCTTAGAAATCTCTTTTATAAAGTAAAGATCAGGTTGATCATCTATATATTTTAATATTCTGTCATTCAATTACTGTCCAGTCATAAATGTCTGGTGCATGCCTATGTTTAATATTCATGGCACTGACTCACCGGTTTGCTGTATAGAAGTTCCTTTGTTTTGTTACATTTCTCATATGAGCAAAGTCATTTGGTATGTGTCTTTCTCCTTCTGAATTATTTTGCTGTATATAATGCTCTCCAGATACATCCATGTAATCGCGAATGGCAAGATTTCATCTTTTTAAAAAATATCTCAGTAGTATTCCATTGGTCTATATACCACAAAAGAAGAGATAGTCCTTTCTTTAAAAAAATTACTTGAAAAGCTATAAATGGATGCTGTAACTTCCAAGGAATTGAGTAAAGGCAGGTATCAGCATGACGAATCTTGAAGACATTATGAGAATTAAGCCAGACACAAAAGAACAAATATTGCATAATTACAATTATTTGAGGTACCTAGAATAGTCAAATTCATAGGTAAAACATGTAAAATAATGCCTACAGTGCCCGGAGAGTGGGAGACATGGGCATTCAGTGTTTTATGGATACGGATAGGGATGATGAAAAGTTCTGGCAGAGGATAGTGATGATGGTTATACACGATGTAAATGTACGTAGTGTCACAGAATTGCACACTAAGAAATATTCAAATCTGTAGATTTTATGTGTTAAGCTACTGAATTCACTCTTCTTACAATATATATTAACTAATTTTTGATTTATAAGTAAATGAGGGATTCTAGCTCTAAGACGAAAACACTAAAATGGAAAAGTGTTGACTAGCTTCAGTACTTAATGGCTCCTTGTTAAGTTAAAAAAGCAAAATAAAACTTTGAAAAGTCATAAAAATATCAAAATCATTAATTTAAGCATATTTATTTTGTTTTGCTCTTGCTGATAAAAAGCAATCATGAATTTAGTAATAGCATTACAAGACAGAGAATTCTTATGTTCTCCTGCTGAAGAAAATTGATAATGAGTAGCATAGGCTGAAGAGATGATACCAATGCATAAAATTGGCAGAAACTGGAAGAAAAGCTAGAGTTTGCAGTATTAATTTGGTAAGCACAGAGCTATGCAGAGCAGGAATTAAATGTAACCATTCTGTATTTAGACTTCTTTGATATAAACCCTTCTCTTTTAAGATAAGCTTATAATTGAAGGTTAACGAGTTATGCCTAAAATGATGAAATTAATTATATACTCACTTATGAAAGCAATATTGCATTCCTAACACTTTCCTATTGTTATAAAACTGCTTAACTGCTTTCACTATTAGGATACAAAGTTTTCCTAAATAGAATATTAAAAGATAATAAGAAGCATATTAAAGTGTTCTTGCATAATTAATACTTCAGGAGCTTAATAATATTTTGAAATAATAATTACCATCTTTTGACTTACGGGACTCAATTTACTTAATGAATTTTCATTATTTACACTTTAATTTTAACTGTAATTTTTATGCTAGTTTTGTTTCACAGTGAAAAGATGTTATCCTTTATTTAATATTTATGATGTCCAGGCACTGTGCTAGGCACTTACATTATCTTCTTTGATTAATATAGATAATAATTGGATAACAATTACAATTGCTAATTGTAAAAATTTGCTTTCAATTTATCTAGCTGATTATCTATGATACCCATGTTCTTTCTATTATGCAATGCTGACTTTTATAAAATGCTTATACATATCATACATTATTGTAAATAGTTTCAACAAGTGCACAACACAACTATGGAGAGTTGAGGTCTAGTAAATGATGTACTTTTTGCTTTTAGAATTAAATACTCTAGGGCCTCCCTGGTGGCTCAAGGGGTTAAGTCTCAGCATTATAAAGCTATCCTCAGTCACTGTAGCACAAGTTCGATCCCCAGCCAGGGAGCTTCCCACATGATGAAGCAGATCTCTCCTGCATCGCCCACCCGCTGCTCCCCTCAGCAGTGTACTTCAGTAGAACTGCCTGTTCTGCTCCCCACTCTGTCTCTGGTGAATCCTCTCATCACCCCGCACCTCTGGCCTACACCCCAGTTCTTGTATGCATAAATAAACAAATCTAAAAAAAAGAAATTAAAAAATAATTAAATGCTCTAATTATGTACTTTGTTCCTGGATTTGCTCATGTTCATTTTTTAAATCTACTACTCAATGTAACCCAATTGAATTTATCTGAATAATCTTATTTAATTATAAAGCTAGGCACCAAGAAGATAACTTGGCAGAAGACATCTGAAAAATGTAATTCGAGGTATGATGATAACTAATTATTTTACAACCTAAATTATTTAAGGTAGTATTTTCAAAGATACCTAGAGAATGTAGAGTATACAATTTAATAATTTGTTTCATAAATATTTTCTAAAACATTTGTTTCTTTGCAGGTTTATCCACTCATGGTTATTCTTTCCTCTGGTTTCATAGACTAGGGTTTACACATGGTGAAACATGCACACTTGAATTAGCTGCTTTTTTTCTTCTTTATTTTCTGTCATGGGGGGAAAATACTAGAACAGTTTCAGAAACTTAATGCTTGAACAATTTGGGCTAACTTGGGAATAAACCTCTGCAGTAAAGAAAAAAGACGTGTAATGTTTTTATGTATTATATCTAAATGTTTATGAGAACAGCCATAGAAAGTGAAAGCCTCAGGATGGTGTTAAACTTGTTACTCCAATTATTTGAAATAGTTTTTATAAGGTTCAGATAAGCTGAGTTTTTCATACTTGCTTAGAACAAACACATTTCTAGAGAGTCCTGACCACGGAATATCACCTAAAGTACAATAGCACAGTCTAGGAAAATGAGCTTGTTTTGATAACAAACGTGTCCACAGGGACAAATGCAGATAAGGAGCTGTACTTGCAAACTGTAGCACTAACGAAGCTGCTATTTGTTAACACGTTCTTCTCAGTTTTCCTTATGTCTGATGGTTTTGTTAGGAACAACAGCATTCATTATAACTCTACAGGTTTAAAATCTAAGTCACTTTAATAAAGAAGGAACTGGCCTCTTTTTCCAACTGTCTTTCTTTCATTTATTTTTACTTTTCTTTCTTTCATTTTTACTTACCCTTTCTCTCTCTCCCTCCCACTCTTTCTTCCTTCTATTCTTTGTTAAAAATTTTCACTAGAAGTACATACTATTTTTGTAGTGGTCTCTGCTGACTAAGGAATTATCAATCACACTCCTATCTGAGAGGCTGTCTGAACATTGTCCCTCTGGCTCGCTGCTCCAAGAGTAGCAGCCCATGAGGACCAGTCCCCAGCACTGCTTCTGCCAGGGCCTGTCCAATTTGCTCCTTTTGGCAGGGTCTACTCTCATGCTTGCCAGGACCTAATGGGTCTGGGTTGCTTCCAGGACCCTGCCCAAAGCTCCCTGAGGTTTGTGGTTACCCTACCTTGGGGAGGCTGCTTCCATATCCTGTCCCAAGGCGTGCTGGTTTTGCTGAGGGTGACTGCCTATGGTGCTGCTTCCGGAACCTGCCTGGAGTTCACCAATGTCTGTGCCAGTATCTGTGGACCTACTGTGGTGGGTCTGCATCTAGGTTCCATCCTGATGCCAGGGGCTCACTGAGATCTGCCAAAGGTTATGATATAAGGCCTTGTCAACTCCAATCTGTTTCTTACAGGGCCTACTGCTTACTGAGGCTCGCCTCACTCACCTGGTCAAGCTACCGGCTCGATGAGGTTAGCCTCCTCAGGACATTAGATTACCCCTAATGTGTATTATCATTGTCTGTTTTTTCTTCAGGAGTCATTGTCTGTTTTCTGCTATAATCTCACTGTGAGGATGTGGAGGAGGTGAGCCCAGCATCTTTCCCCTGCCACCATCTTGCCTGCCCCATGAAGTATTTTTTTTCCATACATTGATATGTTAAGTGCCATGTACTATTTCAAGTACTTAGAGCATCACAGTAGGATACAATCATGCCTGTGTGAGATAATTAATTGTAGTACGTTAGCAAATGAGGAAATTTAGGATGATACTTTATCTGAAGTTTCCCAACAAGTAAGTTATAGAGATAGTATCTCGGTCCAAGTCCAGCTTTAAAGCCTGTTCACCCATCTCCCAGTATAGATTTTGACAATGATATATGAGAAAACTTAATTTTAATATATTTAATTAAATGTGTTTTCTTTAGTAATAATTCATTAACAAATTCTTGTATACACATATACATGCACAGATACACACATATGTATAAATAATTGTGAAGTGTTGGGTGACAAAAGAGTAGTATTCGGGTAATTTTATTTAAAGTGGAGACTGCTTCTTGCTGTTAGCGGTGATTATTATGGGGTATTGAATTATAATTCATTTAGCTTAAATTATACTGATAATGATGGAGTTGCTAAAAGAAAGTCTGCTGTATTTACTACAGTTCATAAGAAATGGGCTCCGTTGTCATGAATTTTATCTATTTCTCATCACTAATTTGTAAGTAAGCAGTAATTTATCTGTTAAATCCTTTTACTTGTCCAGGATCTTGTAACCACATCTTTTCTCTTTTAAGATGTTTTCATCAAGACTCTATACTTCTGGAAGTAATATAGGAAGTTTTCTGAAAATTCAATCAATTGCATTACCAGCATTGTGAGTATGACTGAAATAGCTATTTAGTTGAATTGTGGAATGAGTTGTTCCTCATATATTGATAATTCCTTAGTCAGCAGAGACCACTACAAAAATAGTAACAGCAATGGTAGAAGCCTTTATGGAGAGTTTTCTATGTTCCAAGCACTATTCTCAGAACCTTTTTCTTAGAAGAGCAATGTAAATAAAAAGAAATGATTAGTTCAATTTTCCTTCTGTTTTACGGAGAAGTTAGCAGGAAAAAAAAAAACAACCTCATAGTTAGAAAAGGAGAGGAAATGTCTATTCACTTGGATAGTTTAAATCAAATGAATCTGTTCCTAGCAGTTAAAAAAAACCCACCTTTTTCATGATATTATTTTAGTTTCATTTATTGCATTTATCCCTTTAATACATAAATTTTATGTACCACACAGTACAAAAATTGGGTACTAGGGACATAGCAATAAAAATAAGTAAAGTCTCTATTCTCAGGAAATTAATATTTTGAGGGTAAAAATAGACACTAAAAATATATGTATAATATGTCAGGAGGTAATAAATGCTATAAACAAACCAGTGTTGGGTGGAAAATATAGAAAAATACACTTGTAGTTTGTCTTTTGTTAGGGAGGTCAGGAGAGGTAATGAGGATGTCCCTAATGAGGTGACAAGGAGAAGAAAACCAATGGGGGTGAGAGGTGTGCCATGCATATATTTAGAGAATAAACAACACTAGCAGAGGGCAAAGCTCACTTGATTCCTAAGTGTGATCATATCTGACAAGCTTGCAGAGCAGCAGGAAGGTTTGAAAGGAGAACCTGGTAGGAGCCCGTCAGGATGGAACCATGGCCAAATCACGTGGATTTGTAGGCCATCAAATTAATAAGCCAGGAAAAGACTGAATTTTACTCTGAATGGTAAACAAGGCACAGGAGCATTTTGATAAGAAGAATGTTCTTACCTAACTTTTATTATTTTAATACAACTATTCTGCTTGTTTCATTGTACAGTATAGAAGAGCAATTGTATAAATAGTGCATATGTTAGGCTATTCTACTAGTTGAGGCAAGCAGAAATGGTGGGCTTGACTGAAGGAAATATTGAAGGAGGTAGTTAAAGTATATAGTTTGGTTATGCTTTGATGTAGAACCAACAAGATTTTCTAATGAATAAGAGAAAGAGAAAATTCAAGGATGACTCCATAGTCATAGGCCTGAGTAAAAGAATAAATGGAGATGCCCTTTATTGTGAAGGGGAACACCGTAGTAGAATCATATTTGGAATGAAAATTAAATACTTGGTTTTAGACATACTAAGTTTAAAGTACATATTAAACCTCAAAGTACACAAGTCAAATATGCAGATTATATGAGTCATCATCTGAGCTTTGTTGACAGAGATTTTGTTGACAATCCATTTAGATAAATGGAGTATAAACCTATGAAATCTGATGGCATCACAGAGTACTTGGATATAAGAAATTTTACTTGAAGAAAATGAAACTCAAAACTGATTGCTGGGTTACTGTTTCAACATTTAGAGATAGAGAGGATGCCTAAGCCTGTGAAGTAGTTTCTTATAAGGTAAAAGGACATCATGAGAATGGTATACTTTTAATGAACCTTTTAAAAAGTATTTTAAAGAAAAACAAATGATGTGTTGATATAATCAAAAATCACTAAAAAATGGTAAATGAATTAAACTATGTAGAACTTAAGTAGACCTTGAAAAGAGGCATCCCAGTGGAGAAGTGAAACTGAAGATTTTTGTTTTGTTTTATGCTTTTAGTGGCTACACAGTATACCGTTTTCTGGCCATAGTTTTCCCAGCTTTATTGGTTGACAAACATTGCAAACTACTTCATTATATATAACCATATTATATAATGAGATGTGTTGATATATATTTTCATTGTGAAATGATTACTAAAACCAAAATCATTAAAATATTCATCACCTCACATAGCTCACAGTTATCTTTTTTGTGGGGAAAAAAACACTTAATATCTACTATCTTAGCAAATTTCTAGTATAAAATACATCATTGTTAGCTATAGTCGTATGCTGTAGATTATGGCTCCAGAACTGATTGTTTTATAACTGAAACTTTGAACCATTTGACCTACTTGTTTCTATTTTCCCCACATATCCCACAGTCACTGGATAACACCATTCTACCATTCTACTCTATGTTTCTAAGAGTTTGACATTTCTAGGTTCAATATATAAATGAAACCATGCAATACTAAGGCTGAATAATAGTTCATTTTGTTTGTATGTATGTATATAACACATATATGCATGTATTTGTGTGTGTGTATGCAACTGATTTCTTTTTTTATTTTATTTTATTTATTTATTTTTAAATAGATATTTTATTTATTTTTGTTATTCGTATCTTTTACATTATTGTGTGTTCCCCATAAATTACCCACCACCTGTTCACTCGTGGAGCCATCACCGTAGTCCTCCTTGCTCCCCTCTTCCCCCATCTTGAGCCCTCTCCCTCCCCTCCTTCCCTGCTGAATGTCACTTTCTTATTTGGCTCCCCTATATTCCTGTTATAAGTGAAACCATTCAATAATTTTCTCTTTCTTTCTGGCTTATTTCACTGATCATGATCCCCTCTAGGTCCATCCATGTTTATGCAACTGATTTCTATATGTAGAAGAGACCTAAAGCATTAGCCTTTTTTTTTAAAATTGACATAACATTAGTTCAAACATTTTACAGGTTCCAAATGTACAAACTTATACATCAGCATTTCTATATTAGTACATTATGCTAGTCACCAAAGGTTTAGCTTCATCGCCTAACCATACAATTGACCCCATTTATCCCTTTACTTACCCTGATTCTCCTTTTATGTTTGTTAATCATATACTGTTCTTATCATCTAAAAACTCTTTTTTTTTACAGAATTTTTTTATTTATGCATACGAGAGTTGAGGTGTAGGCCAGAGGTGTTGGGGGTGTGTGAGAAGATTTGCCAGAGATAGAGTGGGGAGCAGAACAGGCAGATTTACTGAAATACACTGCTGAGGGGAGCAGCGGGTGAAGAGGTTTGCTGTGCCATGTGGGTTAGCTCCCTGGCCGGGGATGAAACTAGTGCTGCAGTGGCTGCTGATAGCTTCATAGTGCTGGGACTTAACCCCTTACACCACGAGGGAATCCCTAAAAACTCGTTTTAATTTTGTTTTGTTTATTCATTTGTTCTTTTAAATATACCAAATGTGTTAAATCATGCAGTGTTTGATTTTCTCCATTTGACATTTCACTCACCATAATTTCCTCTGTTCTATTCATGTTGCATTAAATGGCAAGGTTTCATTTTTTATGGATAAAAAGGGTACTCCATTGTGTATAAACACCACATCTTTTTTATCTAATTATCTGTCAGGCATTTAGGTGTTTCCAACTCTTAACTATTGTGAATAATGTTGCAGTGAACATGGGGGTGCATGCATATTGTTGAATTAGTGTTTTTGTACTCTTTGGATAAATGCCCAGTATGGAAAAAGTTAAGAGGCTAGCCTTACCTGGAAGGAAAGACAATCTATCCCGTACTGGGGGTGGGGTAGGATGGGGTAGCAACATATGCCTAAGGAGATGCAAGTAAGTTGGTAGATTTGTTGGTGGAGATTTAATATTCTGCAATTATTGGATTTATTATTTATTTTCATAGTGATGTTAGAGGTAAATAATCATGTAAAATTATGCATATAGATCTCTCTCTATATAGATCTATAGATAGATATAGATATAGATAGATATAGATAGATCTATATAGATAGATAGAGATAGAGATAGATATATAGATATAGATACAGATATATCTATCTACAGATAGATAAATAGATAGATAGATAGATAGATAGATCTCTCTCTCTATATATATATGCACATATATATCCATATATATCTATATGCATGCCTATCATGAATACAAAAAGGTCTCTGGAAATTTGATTAGAATGGAAAAGACATGAGTTAGACAATGAAATGACTAAAAATGATTGCTAGTAATAGTAAAGGCCCATATGAATTTAAATAGCCTAGTGAGTACAATTAGACAGTTTTCCCAATCATACTTGGAGTTACACATATAGGCTCAGAGTAGGAACTGAATTGGATTTAACCAGGTGTTAATCCAGTTAAGGATTTTCCCAAGTAGTACTACTAAATGGGAAGAGCAGAGAGATTGAGAAGTTCTCATAAAAAGTGCTTGCCATTATAAATTATGGAATATAAACTGAGGGGAATGGGAAGCCTGATGCAGAGAAGGAACAATGAAAAGCTTTAAGTGTAGTGGTCACAAACTTAAAAGGACTTATGAAGTACAATTTTTTATGCAAGCATTTCATAAATGATAAAAAGTCTGCTTGTTGACTTTCAGTTCGACCTATGAAAGCCTGCCTTCCAGTTACTTAGGAAATTTATTTTTTCTAATATATGTAAATCAATTGATTACAGTGATTGCTCTGAAATAGTGATTTTTTTTTCCCTGCAGCATAAATCTTACTTCTTTGTGATTTTTCGTGAATGAGATGACTTAGGTTGCATATGAGAAATCAGGTCATTTTAATATCATTCAAAAGTAAACATACTTTTGAAATCAGTAGAGCAACATGGAACCTAATGCAATTATTTGCAGTAGTGTTGAGTAGCACATTCAGAATTTATGCAGCAGAAACTTTTAGCCTGAGTGAATTAAAGCTCTGGATTTGAAAACCTGTCTGTTTCTTAATATAATCAGATATGTGAGTCTCTATAAACTTTCTTTGCTTTCAAAGGCAAACATAACTAATAATTTTTGTAAAGGTCTTGAATCTTTCCAACATCTGTTCTTGGTTTACTATAAAAACCGTGTCTCTGATCTCATGTGTTGAACTACTGTATGTTTGCCACTGTCTATTTCCTGTGAAAAAATACATTGAACAATAATAGCTTTTGTTCCTAACGCTCCAACCACTAAAACAGCTGAACAAATAATATCCATGCTTTCATTTGGAATAATTTATTCCATGTACATGTTTATGCAGAGTCATTTGGCTTATTGGATGTTTCATCATTTAAAAATCAAATCTCAGAATTTTAGACTACTGAAAACTCAGGTCTAATAGTTTCCTCATGCTTATAGTAATTCTCTTAACAGCATTTCCTTCCTAATTCATCATCTTATTTTGTGTATGGTTTGGTATATAAGAGTAGAAGTGCTTAAAAATCCTCTTTATTAGCAAAGTTAGTGAAAATTTCCATTCAAGGACACACATTTTGCAAATAACATTAAAAGATTAAATAATTTGGTATTTAAACCATAAAAAATAGCTCTTTGCTCTTTTGTTACTTAAAGAATAATAACTATAGATTTTTACTGATATAAATTTCAATACATTTGTCTTAGCTCAACACACTCCAGATGACTTAATGGTAGGCTGAACAACATAGAGCAAGCCTAACTTTCATTCCACAAAGTATCTTATTACCTAAACTTTACTAGCTCAGACATGGAATAAGTCATGCACTGATTAAATAGGACAAATAAAAACACTACTTAAAAAGAAGAAAAATAAGTTTCTTAAAAATCAGTTTTAAATCATTTACAGCAGCCACAGTTTGGAATTTTCTTAACATACAAAAGTCTTCTATTTCTAAAAATCAAGGAATTGTAGTTTAGAACTTGGTCACCACAACATCCCATTAAACCAAAACCTGCAGTCCAGTTTAAAAGCTATCTAGTATACCCAGTGTCTAAGAAGAGATTATCTAGAAAGTTCAGTACACCTATTGCTTTCATTTTAGATTCAGACTTCATAAACTATGCATAAAGTAATATTGACTGTCAATTTTGAGGTCAGAATATTAGTTAACATTTCATTAGAATTCATCTACTTTAAAGAATATTTACTTTCTTGGTGATAGTAAAGCCTTATATATGCATATTGTAGTGTTAGTTTGTTAAGATTGCTATAAAATAACATTGCACTGAGTGACTCTCTCAGAACAATAGAAATTTATTGTCTCACAGTTCTGGAGGCCAGAAGTCCAAAATCAAGGTGTCAACTGGGCCATACTACCTTTGGAGGTGCCAGAAATGGATTGGTTTCAGTTTTTCTCCTAACTTCTGGCAGCAATTTGGCTTATGGCAGTTAAATTCCAATCTTCACAAGATGGTCTTCTAGTGTGCATATTCTGGGTCCAGAATATCCCCTTTTTATAAGACCACCAGTCATACTAGATTAGGACTCACCTAATGGCCTCAGTTTTACATGTTCACTTATGTAAAAAGCTTTATCTTCAAATAAAGTCTCATTAAGAGGTACTAGGAGTTAGGACTCCAATACATCTTTATAGGGAAATACAATTTAATGTGTAGTAATGGCTTTTTATTTTGACAGCCAATTTTTTTCCCACAGGTATGTCACTGGTATGGTCTGTAGCTTAATTGCTTTCTCAACAAAGTTACATTCAGTATAAATATGCTATATATTTATAATTAGTAGTGTTTTGAGTCTAAGCATTGTTAAGAAAATATACAAAACTATTACTTAGAATTATAATATATTTTAGGGGAATAAAAGCAACTATTTCACAAATTTAAACTTATTTAGCTTTGAAGCTTCCACACGATGATTTAGTCTTAGCCTTACCCTTGAGATGTGGCAGGGAGTGGCACTTTCAACTTACCATGGGTCTCTTTGAGTCAAGTGTTCTTCTTTACTAACGAGCATAGCTCCAGTTGTTTATGTCTGTATAATATCAAAAGCTCTTGTTGCTCCATTAGGAAATTCCTGGTGCTTCTTTGTTTTGTATGCCCTTAATTTCATCTTATTTGTGACTTTTGAGAAGACTAAAGGAGAAAGGATCTCAAATATTCAGCACAATTTCAAAATGTCATCATGTTTCTTTATCACTATTTCCTCCACAATCAAAAGTTAATTTTATATATACATTACCAACTCATTGTCAGTTAATCTTTCACAAGGATACTGATTTACAGCTTATCTTTGACTAATTTAAAAATGCTAGCTATGTTTACTTGTTACCAATTTCTTTGAAATCCTTCTAACTCTTAATTTTATTCAAGTACAGCTTCTGTCTAAACAACGACATCCTTTTTCATGTTCCTTTTCAAGAAAAAATCTTTGAAAGAATAAAATTAAAACAAAATGAACTAAGTTGGATTTAAAACTGTAAGTCTTCAGTAAGGTGATTATTACCACATACAGAGTTGGCCAGTTGAAAGAATCTCTAAGGCATTTGACTATGTATGAAAGTCTAACATGGTATGAAAGTTCCCCATCTAAAAACATAGTGGGGTATGTATATATAGTTGATACATTTTCTGAACAACACTGGGATGGCATAATGGTAACTCCATTTTTTTAAAAAAAGATTTATTTATTTATGCGTACACGAGCTGGGGTATAGGCTGGAGGTGTGAGGGGGTGAGAGGACTCGCCACAGACAGGGTGAGGTGCAGAACAGGCAGACTGACTGAAATACACTGCTGAGGAGAGCGCGGGAGAGACAAGAGAGGTCTGCTATGCCATATGGCAATCTCCCTGGCCAGATCGAACTAGTGCTGCAGTGGCTGCTGATAGCTTCATAGGCTGAGACCTAACCCTTTGCGCCACCAGGGAAGCCCAGTAACTCCATTTAACTGGAGCTATGCTTGTCAGAAAAGAACACTTGACTCAAACAGAGACTCATGGTAAGTTGAAAGCTTCCTTTTTGCATCTCAAGGGTGAGGCTAAGAGTAAGCTATCCAATGGAAGCTCCAAAACCAAATGAATCTAAATCTAACGGTTATACAATCTGCCTGTTTGTGCTACATGCTTTTAAATGTTGCTTCTTTTAATTATTTTCGAATTACCCATGCAAGAAAGTGTTATTCTAATTTTATATCTGAAGATGAGGGGTACCACTAAATCTGCATGCTCTAAAGAGGTTCTACCATCTGCCTCATAAAGACAAAGCAGGCTGTTAGTATGAAAGAACTTTAATAGAATAGTGTGCACAGAGAGAGAAGAAAGGATAAAAGTTTCCCAGTAAAACACCCAAAGTTACCCTTTGTGGGTAAATCCCCAGCCCAAAGCAGGTCCACTGAGGCCCCAAAGCTTGCCACAAGCTTAGGCACCTTCTGGCAGGGAAGATAGGAAACGACCAGAAGGGGCCAGGTACGACTGAAACACAAGGTACATAAAGTACACATAATTGGACCTTCTCAGTGGTGTAAGCTTCTGTCCCAGGGTATAGTGATTTCTATAGTCCAATGCACTAGAAACATTAAAAAAATAGAATAAATCGAATTCTATATTATAAAGATATTTGGGTCATCTACTTGGAATATTAGAATGTCCCATATGTAAGACAATGCAATTTTTATGTTTTTTTTTTCTAATGCATATGTATATATGTATATATAGACACATATGTATTATATGTGTCTATGTGAGTGTGTGTGTGTATATATATTTGTGTGTCTATATATATTTCATCATCTTTATTTCTACCTTATTCTAGACAATTTTATTTAAAAACTACTGGTCAAAACACATTAAATGTATTTCAAAAATCATTAATGGGTCAAAGGTTTGAAAACCACAGAATTAAATGATATTCCCTTCTGAGAATCTTCAATTTAATGATGCATCTGTGTACACACACACACCACCACCACTGCCACCACCATATAATTCCATATAATTTGTAATTTTGGTTGAGAACACTGATGTTCACCTGCTTATTACGGGCCAGCGGTGCTTCTTAGCTATTATGTACTCTTATTTCTGCCTCTTATCTTCTGTTGAGATGATGAGATCAGGACTGTTCATCTACTATCAAAGGTCTCTTCTGTGGGACTGGGATTCCAAGGTCTAACTAGGGTCACAAGCTTCTCGGATTTCCTCTCCTATTCATAGTTCATTTTTTCATTTAAGAAATGTTCATTGAACACTTCGTTCATGTGATGTGTTGTGCTAGGCACTGAAATTTCATCAGTAAATTGATGTAGGCATAAGCTGGGCCTTCACTGAAACTATTATCTAGATTTATAATCACTCATATATTTTATGACATATTTGAGAGCATTTGCTTCAAAAATCCCTCTTCCTACTTCTATCCTCTCCCCCTCTTCTTATCTCCAGTAAATATAGAGAATGTAATCTAGAAAAGCCATTAAAAACCATCACAATTAATTCTTTTGGAAGAAAGTGTACTCTCCCTTCACCCAATAAATACAACTTATACTGTATTTCAGAGCAAATAAGAAGGAGGGAAAAGACAAAGGAAAGGACGTAGGGGAAGAAGAAGGGAGTGAGGGAGGAAGGAAGGGTAAATACTCACCTTAATTTCTAATTGACTTCTAAATACAGATTTGGAATAGTTTGTTTGAATTTGGGATTTCCTGCAAAGCAGTGTTGCAAAGCATTAAACAATGTCCAAATTTTTAGTAAATTTGATTTATTTGATGCATTAATTTTGTCATAAAAGCCAGACATCTGCACTTTTGTTTTCCCTGAGGCACATACAATCACGTAGATTTGCAGGACAAAACAGATTTGCTGCCCTTGTTCTTTTATTTGAACTGATTATTCCCTATTAAAATAGATACTCCTTATGTTTCAGTCAGGTTTCCAGTCAGTGATGGTTTTCCTGAACAGTATTGGCAGGAAGCTTTGACTTTGATGTGGATTTTGAGCTTTAGTGTCAGGTTGAGTAAGGAGTTGATTAAATTATTTCATTGCACTTCTAAGGTACCATTTTTAAATGTCAAATCATGGTTAGATGCTAGACCTTTCATTGTATTTTAAAAGTGTATTTCAGTCTACTTTTAAAGAAAAAAGTACTCCCTAAAAGATTGGATCAATAAGCCCCATGTGATGGACATTGATGTAGTTGCATCTAGTTGTCTGAAAATGAGACCTACATTGCAGCTGTTGCTTGAAATTTTCCAAATTCCACATGTGATTACTAGCATACTGTCCAATGAGTGTCACACATGCATTTATAGTATCTCTGATTTCCAATAGTAGCATCCTTAGAATGAATAATTATGAACATTGCATTTAGCCACAGACTCATAGATTTTATGAGACACAGATTTTGTAAAAGTTATAAATTAGACAGTCACATTTAACACATTGCTCTCTTCAGACTATCATTTTAAATGCAAATATAATTTAATATACATTTAATATCATGCTAATGTATTGCAAATTAGGAAACAGTTTGCTTAGATAGTTGCTTTTTTTTTTAAACTAAAATGTCTTTCAAATGAAAAACCACAAAAATGGAAGACTGAGTATGAGCTAAGGTAAAATGCTTGATTATACATTTATGCAGAAATTATATAGGTGCACCAACTGAAAACAGAGAAAGCATTACATAAGACTGTGTATAACACAAATATATAATTAGTATTTAATATTATGTTAAATATCAGGCTTCCTCTTACTAGTAATCTTTTATGTACATAATATAAGGTAAGGTTTTAGGCTTAAAACCTGGGCTTTGAGGCTTATCAGATTGTGTACTTTCATATTAGTTACATGTTCTCAGGCAAATTATTTAACTTCTCTAAGTTTAAATGTTTTCACTTAAAAAATGAAGGTAATATTACAAGAATGAAAAGGACACTATGTGAAATAACTTACATAGAGGGCCTTGCACTATACTTGGCAATCAACAAACAATAGTTCTTTTCCACATTGCTCTAGATTGTTCATAATTCATTTCTCAATTTAACTGAAATGTAAATAACCTGAAAAAGAAACATTAGCAGTCCTAATTATCACTGCCCATCCTCAAAGTCCTACCAACTATGAAAATATAATTTTTTCAAATTATTTTTGCTTGCACCCAAAGCACTTGTACCCAAAGCACTCTAAAAATCTAATAGGTCTCTTATGCCTCTGTCTCCCTGTGCCACTGTTACCCATTCCTTCCAAGGATGATGTATTGCTTGAAATTATATTTCAGCAAGTTCTTATAACATTTTTTTCCTGACTGGTTTCAGTTTGCTATCTAGATCTTATTAGGTATTCTATCATCAATTTTCTTCAAGAATTTAGCTCAGTGGACCTATTTTATATCAAGTAATGCTTAAATACTGGTGGAATTATTGTGTTATAGGATTCATTAATCTTGCCTTTTGATATTAATAAATGCCTCTAAGGTATTAGGTTTTTGGTTTTTGTGGGGCTTTTTTGAGGGGGTAGTTTTCTTTTTCTTGAAAGGATTAACATTACTCTGAATTTAGATGTCCACACAGCCCAGTCTGAATATGCAGTGGTGGTGAATAAAAAATTTAGATCCTAAAGATTTTAGTTTCTTCATATTCAATGTTCAAAGAGATTAAAAAATCTGAGTGACATTCCTGGTAGGTCACTTAAAAAGCCTTGAGAATCGGTGCTATTTTTTATAAATGGTTAGCTTGGCACAGAGAAGAAATCATTCACCCCCTCATCATATTTTCTAATATAAGAAATTTGCCTGTTGCCTTGATTTTCTTCATCCAGCAGAGCCTCATTCGGACTTGCCACTGAGACTGCAAAATTTGTTTAGCATATTTGTTCCTAAGTGATCTGGAGGACTACTAGTACTTTGGTGGTACCACTGGTGTGGAAACATACCTCTGAAGAGGTGTGAACCTGTATTCCTAAATCATACACAGTATTGTAAATCAACAAATGTTATCTTAATAAAAAGTAATACAATTTTTAAAAATGTCAAATTTTAGAGTTTTTTTTTAATATGTTCTTCTTGGCTTATGTTGGGGATCTCAATGGCTCCTATGTATGTAGGTATACATGGTTTAGGGAAAATCAACCAACTTAAAATTACAAATACAAGTAACAGTGAATATTTTAAATTGTAGAAAAAGTTTAGAACCAAAATCTAATAAACTAATTTCTGATTTTTTTTATTTGGGGAAATGTAATAAATATTTTTAAAATCTTTATTACAGCATTATTTTTCATGAGTGAAGTTGAATCCAATTAAGATGATACACGCACATAAATAAAATTTTAAAATCAGAAAATTTTAAAAGGTTAATTTTTTCTGTGTGGTCAGATTATAGCTGCTTTTCTTCTTTGGTATATTAGAGATTTAAAAGTGTGTGTATATGCATATATAGTGTATATGTGCATGTATCTCTATCGTTTCAATACTTGATTTCAAATAAATTCATGAGTGCCATCATTTATACATAGGGTAACTAAAATTCAGTGCTAAAAATAAGCCCTGATAGTTAAATGTTTATCTTTGTGAAGTTTTATTTTAAAATGTCTGGCATCTCTGAAAATAGTGAAGGTTAAAACTGACCAATATGATTAAGTAAGTTTAAATTTATTCCCAGGATATAATTCAGCCAATATAAAAGTAATGGAATACACTTGACTTTCTACAGGACTGATTGCTCTTCATCATGTGGCCATACAATGTAAACATTATGGAGCCTATAAGGATATAAAATGTCCAAGCATAACAATAACAAAGTCACTGTTATGTTACCTTTTTATAAAAGCTTAAGTTTTCCCGACAACATGAACACCTACGGAATTTGAATACAAAGATAAAATTTACTAGTAAAATGCAGTTGTCTCCTTTTACCAACGGATCATTGCAAACAATAAAGGTACTAATAGGAGCAACTTCCAAATTTTTTTTTTTATTTTCTTTGATTTGTTTTATAATAGGCCTAGCTGAGATCCAGTTTCCATGCCACATTGGACCACATGCATTTTTTAAGATGTTAGCAAAGTTCAGAAATTGAGCACAAAATTTTGCATTTTCATTAGTGAAAAAAAACTTGTCATTCTTTTAATTCAGTTGGCTATATACAAATCTAATGCTGTATTTCTTCTCCTAAGGCTCTTATGAAATAAAAGCCATTTCAGGGAAAATAGAGAAGCACATAAACTTCTGTTCACTGAATATTTGCTGTTTATAAACTGCTTGAAATCAGTGGGCCATCACCTGTGACATTATTTTATTACTAAAATTTTCTTCATAAAATATATTTTTGTAATGGAATATCACCAGTAGAACTTGAATATCTCTCTTGTCTCTTTTGTACAAACGAAAAGCATAATTTGCACAGAGACCAGATCCTACTTGAAGTAAAAATCTCTCTTAGATTCAGAACATAGAATTGAGAAATGATATCTGGGTTAGTACTAAGTATGGATAACAGAAATTCATAGTTTAGAATAATGAGGTGTTCTGTGGAAGATTTGGGGCAAGATTTGAGAATCGAGCAGAGATATAAAGAAAATCCCACTCAGCTCAACATTCTATAAGGTCTTACAAACTCAGAGAGTCAAAAATTTGAAAATTTATCTAGAATGTCTTGTTTTTATTATCAACATAACAGAAATCATACTCTAGATCATTAAATTGATTTGCAATAGGTTGATCGTTTTATATACATAATCTCATTTAATCTTCTTAACCAAATGGATTGTGTCTAGAACTTCAGTTAACACATAAGGAAATTGAAGCTTGCTGTCAATATATAACATACCCAAGATCATTCTATATTTTCTTTAAAAAATATTTATTCATACAAGAGCTGGGATGTAGGCCAGCAGTGTGGGGAAGTGAGAGGATTCACCAGAGAGAGAGTGGGGAGCAGAACAGGCAAATTGACTGAAATACACTGCTGAGGAGAGCAGTGGGTGAGACAGGAGAGGTCTGCTGCACCATGTCTTGGGGATCAAACTAGTGCTGCAGTGGCTGGGGATAGTTTCATAGTGCTGAGATTTAACCCCTTGCACCACCAGGGAGGTCTGAAGATCATTCTATTAATTAATGGTAGGGCCAAGTCTACATTCCTAGTTACACCTGATTCCAGGGCCCATGTTTGTATAATTATTGTATTATGCACTGAAGAATATTTACACACAGAACAGTCCAACAATAGAAAAATTCAAAAATTGTTTTACGTTGCTAAAGAATATTTTATAAACCATTGTCACACATGAAAAGTAAATGAAATATCATGAAGACAGAGTATGCAGGATGCAAAGCTAGGGGATGGTGGCATTCACAATATGTACAAGACACAAGACTCAGAAGTTTTCACTTATAGCAGGAATATAGGAGAACCAAATAAGGGATCAGAAAAAAATAATGATAATAACAATAATAAATAAAAAAACAAAATTAATAGGAAACTATAAATCAGAAACATTCTGTGGGGAATGGGGAGGGAGAGGGAGCAAAACAGTGGAGGGAAGAGCACAAGGGATTATGGTGATGGTTAACTGGTGAATTGGTGGTGAGAATTTTACAGGGACTACTACTGAGAGGAGAAAGCAAACATTTTACAAAAATGAACAATGATGTAAAAAATAAATATAAATTAATCTCAAAAAAGACTCAGAAGGGATGGTCTGGGTTGCAAATGACAAATGCCTTTATTTCTGATTATTGTTGTGTTGATGCTGAAATCTAATGGAATGAGTTAATAGTCTGAAGGAAATTTATCACTGAGCAAAATATACTGTAACTTTGTAGACTGAAGGAAAAATTTGCAAAGGAAAGCACTGCATAGCATACAAAGGGCTAAAAGTTTCAGAAGAGCTTTACCATCTTTATCATCTCAGAATGGGTCACCTTAATAGATTCTTACCTACTGTCAAAAATAATTTCCCAGACATTAAAAACAGCTATTTTTTTTAACATTATAAAATATATGACATTTTTTAAGAAAATTAGAGTGAATTGCAAACTGATTTCTATGAATGAATCCACCAATAAATGCATTTATTAAATTTAGTTAACTAATATTTGTCTTAAAAATCCTAATTTCCTATATACAGATGTTTTTTGATTAATTAAACATGCTACTGCAATTTTCAATGTTTAATAAAATATTTAAATATATTTAAATATTTTATACATTAGCCATTATATATTTACATTAAATATACATATATTTATTTAAAATAAATCTGTCTTTTATCATACCTATGTCCTATTATGCTAAAATGTCTTTCCTTTTTGGCATTTCAATAGCCAGACATAAATATTATTAATCCATAACAGGTCAATCTCTTGCCATTTCAGAGAAATGATCCTCCTGCCACTAGTCAGTATCATTCATAAAAGGGTTCTCTTTTCTAGCAGTTTTTGCCTACCTGGCACAAAGTATACAGCAGGTGGCTACTCATTAGAAATTCAGACACCCTGTCTCTGATGGATTTGATTCATTCAGTTTCCTTAACTGATGAGTTTTACATTTATGTGACTAGGTAAGAAGACCACGTCTTTCCACTCACACAAGATCATGTCTCAGTGATAGTTAGTTAGCCTATAGTTGGAAGACAATGGACAAGTGATGAAAAAGTGTTTTGTTTTAGGGTGAGGATTGTATGTAGCTAATTTTTCTTTTCATAATATTTTGTTTAATATTACTGTCATGTTGTGTAATTAAGATTCAATATGACCCTCTTCCCCTGCTATCACACTGTCAGTCGCCTGTGATATCCAGCCTCTATTTTTATTCTGAATACATTGTTAACCTTGACATGAAAGCTTTCTGTATGCAGGGTACTCTTATATCAACAATCACACTACGATACTCAGATTCAAAGAGGACCAGCAAGACTTGACTGACCATGACTATCTCTTCCAGCTATTTCAAATTCCCATGGCACATTCAAATTCACATTTCCTGGGAATTGTACATCAATCAAGATACATTTATTCTAAGCAAGACCTATGCAAATTTCATAACTAATTAACACATTATAAAATTTGGTAGCTATCATGAGAAAAGGACATGGCATGAAGTAATGAACATAGGATACTAAGTTCTCATAAGGAATCAGATATGAGTCCTCTCTAGGTAGGGGTACGACAAGCTAAATGATTCATCACAGGTTGAAGTCTTGGCTAATTTTGAAAATAACTATTGGGCAAATGTAGAGGAAAGCAAAGTGTATGATACTATGTTGATAGTAATAATAATTGCTTTACGTGATGGTTTGACTCTGAATTGATTTTTTTTTTCTGGTAGGTACACTATTTCATAAACATTATTTCTAATTTTCAACATTTTCTAAAGTAAGGATTTTATTTTCATTTCAAAGACAAAAACAGCAAAATGTAGACACTTCAAGTTAGCACATCCAATGTCACACAGTTAATAATCGACTCTACCAGGATTTATCAGTTCCCACCTACTCTATAGTATTCATTTGTTCATTAACATAAATTGATATTTTTTGGTGATTTTCTTCATAGGTAATTTTTCTTTGATTCCTTTAGGCAATTACTAAATCAAGCCTCTAGCTACTGTCCCTGGTGCTTTCCACAATAGAAAAATCAGTTAAATTCTAAAATCACATCTCAAATGATAAAGCATTTCATTGCTCATCACTTATCCCTGTCTCATTGTGATTCCATGATGTCCAAGAGGGAAATTCGACTAACAAATATGATCTGGAGCTAAATTTTAGTACGTAAAATATGTGGATATTCATGCCCCACAATGATGCATACAAGGAAGAAATACATCTAGATTTTAGGATGCACTGATTTTATAAGTCATTCCATATGTCTCACTCTGAAAATTGTAATTCATTCAACAGCTAAATATTTTATCTTTCTGATTTGTGTTTCCCACATTAGAAAAAAACGTAATACTTGCATTCAGTTTGTAATGATATGTGTGTGTGTGTGTGTGTGTGTGTGTGTGTGTCTGTATGTGACTGACATTATTTTGGTTTTCTTTGATGAAGAATACAGAGAGGATATTATATGAAGAAAATAATGAAAGGATTTTGCCAGTTATATGAAAGCTATACTTAATAGATCTCTAAATTAATGTAACCCTATATATTTATTTTTTATTGAAAGTTGAGAGAATTTTCTAATTCCTTCCTTTCCATGTTCCATTTTTCACATTCACAAATTGCTTATAATATTTTCTAAATAGAAGGAGAGTGAAAAGAGTGAATGATTGGGAGAATCATTGGGAGAAAGTATACCTTCTTAGTAATGCACCATTTTTTCTTTATTCCTATCTTTCTCTTACCTTATACAAATGACTTTATTGAGAAAATCCCAACTCATACTTACCTTTATTTCAACTTATCACATTCCTTTTTCAAAAATCTCATATAATCTAAATCACTACATCACTGTCCCACTTAGAACTTGAAAGTCTGAGACACAAGAAGTCCCAAAATTTAAAATCACTTAAAAATATTTATTTGTAGAAATTTGTGCAACTTATAAATCATTCATTAATAAGTATGAATTCATCAGAATTCTCTTTAATAGAGATACAGAACACAGTTCCTATAGTCACTACCTACATTTTTCCCAGTAGATTTTTTTTAGTATTAGGAAGTCTTCCTTACTATGTCAGATCATATCATCTACACAGACTTCCTGTCAGTTAAATAATACGTGAGCTTGGCAGTACTAAAATATGAGGGGAAAACATTCTATGTTCTCATTCAGGATCATAGAGGTATGTCATCAACATGCTCTCTTCCATTTTCATCTCAGTAATACCACAAAGTATGATTACATTTAAAAAAATTAGAAAAATTAAAGCTCAGATTGCATAGAAAGTAAAACTGAGCGATTATTCAAAATACCAAAATTTCCAGTAATTTATAGACAAGGACACCCACAAGTTAAATCTATTTGGCAAATTTCTTTTATGAGCTTCCTCCTATGTTTACTAAAACCATGGAAGTGACAGTGCTTTGACAACACTGACCTAAATTAAATGAACACAGATTAATCAGTTACTTTATAGGTAATAGTTTCAATTCTTAAGCAATTAACAAAAAACAGTTCATTTAAAAAACATTGCCTTTAGGAAAAACTGTTTTTAAACATCTTCCTTTTTTTTTTCCTGTTTCTCTCTTGTAAAAAAGACATGTACTTTGATAAACTGTATAAACATATTATGCATTATTAAAACTTAAAATTATATGCTTGATAGATAGCATATAGTTCTCTCTGGGGCTTTATTGCAGTCTGTGGAACTTATTAGCTGTGATTTCATTGCCAGTGGCAAAACCTAGAATGTTCTATAAATTAAAACATTTGGCTATGACTATGGGAAATTCTCCATGATGAACGTAGGTTGGAGGGATGAAGGGGGAACAAACTATTTTCATCCAAAAAAGAAAAAAAATTCAGTGTGCACTGAATTTGTGCTTAAGGTTTGTTTATTTCAGAGATTGCACATTCTAAACAATGTGGAAATTGCAGTAATTTTAGAACCAGTGTAGATAAATTTACAAGTTAATTCACAATGTATACAAAAAATAGAGGGAGAGAGCCGTACACCTTACTTATACCAGATGCTGGTAATCTGGAGAGTGGATTACCAATTAAAGTGGACAATAACTTGGCTATTGTTCATGTTGACTCCATTTTGAAAATCTGTTTTTTTTTTTTTTTTGTTTTGTGACAAGCACCTGCTGTTTATTATCAGCATCAACATTTGTTATCTCTTCAATTCCATGTTTAAGTAAATTATTTTATTGGGATTGACTGTCATTGCTTCATGTAGATCAAACCACCACTATTTTCCAAAGTAAATAAATTTTTGTCCACATGGGGTAGGTAGTTGATTTCACCCTCATTTGTATTATATTAACAAAAAATTCAATACAAGCACACATTTCTATGACATGAAACCTGTATAAATGCTATTAAATGTAACGCTGCTTTATAAAGGATAGAAATGATCAAGATTAGGTAAATGCAAATAAATTATTATTAATGCATAGATAACAAGGATACTTTCAAATGAACTACTAATACCTAATTAGTTAAACTTGTCAAATAATTACAGAATAATCATGAATCTCATCAGCAACTGTTATAAACTGATGAAATTTGATTCAATAGAAGATGTATAAATTTGCACTTGTTTGAAACATCTGCAAACTGTGGAAAACATTTTCCAGTGCATAGAGCCAGAGGCATTTCTGCTGTCACTGTGAAACCGTTGAAGCCAGCATTCACTTTCTCCTTAATAGTCTTCAATCTTCACATTTTTGTTTCTTCCCTACCTATTTACTTCCTTTTCTCCTCTTTTTTCTTTACTCATATTTATTAAATTTTTTAACATAATACATATTGTTATAACACATTTTAGCCAGCCATTACACTCTGAATCTAAAGCACATATATCTTTGTTTTATTAAATTAAATTTGATATTTTTAACTGAGGTAATAATAGGACTCCCTCATCAGGAATTGCATCGTAGTGCACCCACCACCAGCTCACTCATAATCCACACCATAGTCCATGGTGCTCCCTTCCTTCCTTTATTTAACCCTTTCCCTACCTCCTCCTCCCTCTGGATGCTTCAGTTCTATAGTCAGCTTTCAAGGGTTAGTTTTTAAGCTTGTCTTTACCTGACACTTACTTTGGTATCTCTATAGTCCACATATTAGTGAAAACATCTGGCATTTATCTTTCTCTTTCTGACTTACTTCACTGAGCGTTATCCCTTTCAGCTCCATCCATGTGGCCAAAAATAGCTTGAGTTTATCTCATTTAATTGCTGAGTAATATTCCATTGTTTATATATACCACATCTTCCTGATCCACTCATCTGTTTTGGGGCATTTAGGGTTTTTTCCATAATTTAACTATTGTAAATAGTGCTGCAGTAAACATGGGAATACAAGTTTCCTTTCTAATTAGTATTTTTGAATTTTCCAGGTAGATGACTAGGAGAGGAGTGACTGGGTCATAGGTCAGATCCACTTTTAATTTTTTGAGACTACCACACAGCTTTCTATAGTCCTCATTCTCACCAGCAGTGCAGGAGGGTTCCTTATTCTCCATATCCTACCAGCATTTGTTCTTTCTTGTCTTTTCAATTTGGGCCATTCTCATGTGTATGAGATGGTATCTCATCGTGGTTATGATTTGCATTTTCCTGATAAGTGATGGTGAACATTTCTTCATGAAGCATGTTCACCTTTAAACGTGGCTTTTGTAAGTTTAGAATTGTATATGCACCAATTATATTTTGTACATTCTACAGCAAACACATGCAATGTATATTGTTGATAAAATAATTGAGACTAGATTGGTTCCAATTAGAATATTTTTTCAGACTCTAGAAATTATACTTTCTGCTCTCTTTGCTTACTAGAGTTAGTTTTCATGCAGTTCATATTCTCTGAGATCTCCTTCAGAACTAAAGCCATAAATATACCTTCCCTATCCTGAATTTGTCAGAGAGAGATTATTTAAAAGTTAGTGTCTCATGAAAATATACACACCTACCTATCACTATCCATTGTTGACCTTTTTTCTAAATATAAGTGGGGTGAAAACTAAGACAAAAGAAACTTTCATAATTAGGTAATTGGCTTTAGTTCCTACATTGAGCTGCATTGTTTGAAATATGTTAGTAGGGGTGATAAAGCTCCTCAATTTGTATAATGGTTTGCTGTTTATAAAGAGTTTGAATACATATTCACCTCATTAGACTGGAAAAACGGGCAGCAATTATGGCTACTTTTTCCATTGGCCTATGGCTAGCTGCAAGTTATGTTTTTACACAGTGCTTTCATGACATCCATGGATTGTACAAAATGATCTTGATATAAAATAATTTTATCAGAAGCATTTTGGAATTTTTTCTTGGGAATCAGTGGATTCCAAATTAATCTATAGTAATAAAATACTAACATAAATGAATGGGAAATGAGGAGAAAAGTGTAGTGTGCATGGAGAAGCACAAAGGGAAGAAATAACTGTTTCATAGATTCTATTGGTACTTTGAGCATTTCATTGTTTTAAGATGATTAAAGCTCATTAGTTATAATTTCTTGATAATACATGTCAGACAACTAAATCAGAGAGGTTAAATGATTTGTACAGGTTGTCTACAACCTGTCTAACTAGTAAATAAAGCCACTTTGGAGGGCTATGCCTGAAAGGATTTCCTACAAACCAATTCATTGCTCTCTTCACTGCAACATATTGCTGTGGCATGAGTATTTATAGAAGGACAATAGTAGAGTGGAACATGCAATAAGTTAAGATTGAAGATCTTAGGATATATACCACCCATTTTGTTTATTAACATGTAACTTAGTTGTTTAAGCTTAGTTTTAACATGGATAAAATTAAAATTATCCTATCTATTTGGATTATTAGAGTAGATACAGTAATCAAATAAAATACTCTCAATAAAATAGAAATGAACTCTAGAAAATGCAAATATTCAAATTTTTACTTACATTCTGTAAAAATGAATTCCCAGATCATATCAGTAATTCATTAGTCATTTCTACATGGGCATTTGTCTTATCTAGTATAAAGTACTTCATTGAAAAACATTGAACACAGTTATATACCAACCACATTAGTCAATACAGGAGATGTAAAGTGAAATGAGAGATTGTGTCCAGAGATACTTTTACTTGGCTAGATAGTATTTAAATCCCAACTGTTTCAGTTAGTAAGCTTTCGTAGTCTTTTCATTTGCTACAGATTACACTTGTAGCATAACCATGGTCTTGTAACTGGTTGAAGAAGCTGTAGAATAAGTAGATATTCAAGAAAGAACTGCATTTCTGACTTTTGCTGATTCTGCACAGTAATCTTTGACTAAATTCTGTTGGGCTCATACTCTTCACAAATCAGTCTTCTTTCCATTTGAATTTATACCAACTAAGATAAGTATCATCATCTTTAATCAAGATACTATACAACAGCCTCTTAAGTACATTTGTCTCTGCTTCTACTTTTGACCCTTTGCACTCAATTTGGCACAAAGAAGCCAAGAGTGTTCTTTCAGAAAAAAACAAATACACCAGATTACATTGCAATCTGCACCCTCCTGTGGTTACCAGTGCGCTGACAGTGACTTCTGGCTTCTCTACAGAGGCCTTTAAGGTTACAGGTGATCTGGCTACACCTAATTTTTCATGTTCATGTTATACCACTTGAATTTAGCCTCACTGTCTCTCTTTCTATTCCTTGCACAGGTCCATTTATTTTCTATCTTAGCGCCTATAAACTTTCTGTTCTCCTACCCAGATGCTGTTTTATTAATTCTTTACATGCCTGAGGTCATATCTGAGGTTAATTTCTCAGTTCTGGGCTTAGATTTTGTCTCCTCAGAGGAATTTTCCTGTACTACATTGCCTATGGTCATTCCTCATTTTTAACAAACATTAATTGAGTGCATGCTACAGACTAATGTTTGTGCTCCACATTCTGAAAATCATAGATTGAAAGTCTATGTGATGGTGGGGGCATTGGGGAGTAATTAAGTCATAACACTGGAGGCCAGTGATAGGATTAATGTCCATATTAAAAAAAATGAGAGAGAGACAGCCTCTCTCTCAGTTGTATGAGCATACAGTGAGACTTTGGCTAAGGAAGTGGGATCTAATCAGACACAGTATATGCTGGCATCTTGATCTTGAACTTCCCAGCCTCTAGAACTGTGAAAAACAAATGTTTAAGTTGCTCTATAATTTTTTTCTTATAGCAACTGGATTAAAGCAGTGCCTATGAATCTTGTCCTGTCCAATTACACCCTACAACATCACTTTCCTTCATAGTGCATAAAATATTTTCATTTCTCTTTTTTACATATTTATTTACTTATTTATCCTGTTATTTCATGAGGTTTTAACCTTCAAGAAGTAAGAATTTTGTTTTGTTATTCAAGGTAATGTCCCCAGGAGTAAACCTAGTATCTGGCATATCATAGGTATTCAATAAATATATTGAATGAATACACGATTTCACAAATATTTTTTTGAGAAACATTTGCGTCAGTCATCAATAGTTGCTGAACCCCGAGTTCTCGTCATTAATGTTAACGGGAAACATTCAAAAAATGAGTTTTAAACACCAAATAAGTGTCAGGTAATGTCTTTTGCTAGATACCAGGAATACAACTGTGAACATGACATAATTCTAGTTAGTAGGAATTGACATAAAAAAGAAAATATTTCACTGAATAAATATAGGAATTAAAGGCATTATATACAAACATAGTATTTCCAAATATATATATATATATATATATATATATATATATATATATTCTTAGGCATTCAGACAGCAATTCTTTCAAAGATATTGACCAGAATTGCTTGAAAGATGCATTTCTAAGCCATTGAGTAGGATGGGAACTTTGGAGTTCACTTCTAAATGTCAAAAGCAATAAAGAAATCTTCTATATAATGAAGGAATGATTTATAGAAGAAGAAAGATTCATATGTGAGTACTATGTATGAGGAGAACTAGGTAAGACACAGTGGAAACTAGAATCTGAAGGTAAAATATGAAAAATATTTCTCTAATATGCTAGCTATTATTGTGTTAGATTTTTGTAGCCATGGAAATGATTTATACTGTGCCAATTCATCCAGCTTTTGAATGTGTCATATAATCCTCAAAATCACTTTTTTCTTTTGGTGTTGTTGAAATTTGAAATGACAGTTGAAGGCACAAAATAGTTGAAAAGTATTATAAGGACGTTCAAAGTTGTAAGATAAAGAGTGAAGGTCCTGGGCCTCCCTGGTGGCACAGGGGTTAAAATTTCAGCACTATCAAGCTACTGTCGATTAATTCAATCCCGGAGTTTGATCTCCAGTCAGGAAACTAACCCACATGGCGCAGCAGACCTCTCCTGTCTCACCCTCAGCTTCCCTCAGCAGTGTATTTCAGTAGATCTGCCTGTTCTGCTTCCCACTCTGTCTCTGGTGAATCCTCTCACCCCCACACATCAACCCTACACCCCAGTTCTTACATGCATAAATAAATAAAATTAATCATTATTTTAAAAAATGAAGATCCTAATCACAAACCACAGACATATATATATGATTAAAAATCAAAATATCTGCTAATTTTCCTTGAAGTTATCTTACAATCATACTTCAACTAAGAGTTATTATTGATATCTTTTGTTTGTTTGTTTTTTCCAGGTAGATTATGTTTCAGAAAATAGCAAAACTGTGGTCAGTTTGTTAATGACTCTCAATTAAAACAGAGGTTTCTATCACCTAACTTCATTGAGTTAAGTCTAGATCTAAATTTTTTTCTTAACCCTCTGACTCAGACCATTGTCCACTTAAACTCTGGCTCTTTTTTCTTAGCTATTGCTCTGTGCTCCAAGACATTTAATGTCATTATTATTTTTATTATGAGAAAGTTTAGCATTCAGTTTAGCATGTTTATAAAAGTAACCACTTTTTTATTTATTTATTTTGAGTTGGTAAAGAATTTTAAGCATTATTATAAGGTCATATTTCAAATTTCAATGAGTTACTCTCTTTCAAAGTCAAAATACCTTACCACACAGTTCCCGAAATAATAATCTCCCAACACCCCCTTCACCACTTCATTTTTTCTTTAAGTATGGCATAGTTAATAATTTAAAAATTACTATTTAATTGCATAGCTAAAAACAAATTGTAAGCATTGGTTCATTCCACAAATATTTGTCTATTTCTTAGACGTATTTATTTTTTATTTTAAATAAAAATTTATTCTAAAACAAATTTGTATATAACTATTTCTGTTTTAAAACCTTAGATTTTAATCAATTGGCAGATAAATGGTTTTGCTTATTTTCACTTTTGCATTACTTCTAATGCTGCTTTAGCACTTTTTTCATCTCTTAAATGGGAAACATTGCAATTTAAATTACACACACACACATATATATACACATACATACACACACATACATATACATACACACAACTCACATACATAGATATATAAAGCTATAATTTTACAGTTCTTTGATCATAAATATTATCTTTCAATTCTCAACTTTGGAGTATGAGGTTAGTAATATCTCTCTCTATCTCCCTCATTGCTAAAGCCCTAAATTTAACCATATTTGCACTGACTTTTACAATTTAGACATCTATTAACTACTATAATTATTTCTATGCTTAGTCTCTAAGTTAATTCAAATAGATGAAAATAAACAAATGTTTGCTTTATTATTACAATTTAATATTTCAAAGCCAATTATTACAATTCATTTCCTTTAACATATTTGTCTTTTCATTTGTGTGAGGTTCTAATTGTTTTCTATTTGTGCATTCTGCCATAATCTCTGGGCTATTTTAGAATCTATTTTTAACATTTTCTTTATTCTATGAGAAATATGGATTGCAAATTTGAATTGGGTAACATTGGAAATAAGGAAAAAGGACATGGCTGCCCTAAATACAAGCTGAAATATAAAGGATCTTAATAGTGACAGTAGGGTCAACTCAAATGCATCATTATTATGAGTGAAACAGCTGGAAGCACATGCTCTCCATAGTGTATCAATAGCATCATTTTGCATAGAAAGTATTGTACAATATCATTATATTGCCTATCATGCAAATTCTAAGTTTAGTGACCATAAAGTCAGTTTTGGCCATAGATCTTTCACAATAGACAAATGTGATAAAGTCACAGACAATAATTCAATAGTTATTTGAATAAAGGTATATCACATTTATTTATAATAGTTGCACTAAAATGTTTGTTAATATTTAAAATTCAGTCCTGGGGTAAAAATTGTTGGTAAATTATAATTAAATGTTTTTTTTTTATATGGACCCCCATTAGATAATGAATAATTGAAGTAGGTATGTATTAAGGAGTGTAGTGGTTAGAATTTGTAAAGGGTGACCTTGACGTGGTTTGTGAGGCCTCCGAAGCAATTACCTTAGAAACTGAGATGGAAAACAATGGCAGAAAGCAGATAGAACTGCTTGAATTAGTACAAATTATAGACATTGTTCAGCAGCATTAGATGACAGTTAACTTTTAATGAAAGAAGACACGAGGTAATTAAATCTTGACATATAATTATGAAAGAAAATATCAAGTAACAATCTTGCTACACAATACAAAAGAAGAAAAGACATTTTCTGAAAACTTGCCTGATGCTCTGTCATCTGAAACTATTCTTTATGAGTGCAGGGTGAAGGTCAAGGAGGTATCTCAACTCCATCAATCCTTTGGACAGTTACAAATGACCTTTCGCTTTCCATAAGACATTCAATATTCTGAATTGGAGGGATACATTTTTCTGTGTTTAGAAAATGGCAAAATTGAAACCTTTCCTATTGCAGGAAGCACACTTTTGTTGACTTTCTTGGACAGCCTGTTCATTCCCATACCTTGTTCATGGTTATGGTCTCATTTGCATTAAGTAGCTAATCTAGAGAAAAATGTCAGTTTTATATTGTGTATCAAAAATTGTCCTACTTGCTGAGGAATTTTTGTGTAAGTTTGAAAAAACTCAACATTGGCCTGTTAGAGACTGATAATACTTATCAAAAATATTTGAGAGGTTTTAACTTCAAAGAAGTGGTTCATGAATTTTTCGTTTACATTAGAAAGCTAATAAGAGGAATGGAAGAAAGAACTTAAATGCTAAAGTTTTTTCTCATCTAATAATCTTAAAATTTAGTTATATTTGAGTAAAAATTAAAATTCATAAAAATGTTTTAGTTCAGAACTAAGGCTTGTTGTTCTAACAAATTCAGATTTGTACAATGCTTACTTTTTCTTAGTTTTCTATATAAAAGGTCATGGTAATCAAGCTGTCACCAACTTATGAAATATACAATAAAACTATTGGCTAAAATTACATTTATAGGTACCTTAAGATAACATAAGACATAGTATACTTATGAATAAGTGCATTGTGACACATAACTAAAAGATTGTAAGCATTAAAAATGCATGTGACAGTTCAAACAGAAAAAAAAATTATTTTTCACTTATTTAGCTAATTATTTTTTAAGAGTGTTGGGTCTCTGCCATGTGTTAGAGACTGCTCTAAGCACTGGGTTTACAGTGAGAAAACAAGTTAGCATCTCTGTCATTGTGGAGGTACCACCACGGAGAAAGAAAAGAATATATATGTAAATACGTAAATATTCAATAATATCATTCCAAAGATTGTTAAATTCATTGAAGAAAAAGAGAGCAATGGATAAATAATGCAATTTTGGAACAGAGGAGTACATTTTACACAATGTTGTCAGGAAAAGTTTGAATAAAGTAAGTAGTCTTGCCTGCAAGGTTATTAGAATTGAAAAGCAAACATATATCATTTGATGACTAATTGATTGAGGTTTTGGTCCCTGATTGTATTCTTCCCAAAGCCATTTCATCAGCTGAACCATTCATACTGATTTTAAACTATTCTCATTGTTTATTCTTCTAAAAGGGGAAGGTGGTTTTTGATCATTGACTATCTTATAGCAGGTTATAGAACACACTAAAATCTATTCTATATGACAGATTAATGTTTTTGTTTTCTAAATGTTATCTTTATAGTATTTGCAAATTATTGAATTTATTGGAAAATTATAAATCACTCAAAATATCACCATATACTGTACAAAGATATATGCACTGCTCTATAATGGTCTCTCTTTTTGAAGATTATATGATAATTATGTCCTCTTTTCTTAGATTTCTCTGTATATCAAAGGCTCAGTTCAGAGATACAGATAATGATTTTTGTTAGCTAGCAAACAGATACAGATATCTAAATATAACCAAAGAGAATTGACAAAGAAAAAATAAAAATAAAGAAATAATTGATTAAAAGTTAACAATAGTTTTTAAATGTAATTCAAGCAAACTAGGCTATGCTAAGTTCTAATTAATACTACTCAGAGTATAGTTGGTTTCATATTAGTTTATCCCACATTTTATAGAAAATGGATGCAATACTCGTACCATCTGAGAGAAAATACTTAAGGTTTCAATGGCAAATTAAATCTAGTGAAGAAAAAGAACTACTTTAGGATTAAAATTTAGTTGTAACAGGATTTTTATTTGCAACAGGAAAAAATGTCTTTATATTCTTATGAATATCATTTAGGAAACTGACTTCTAACCTACAAATAATGACTTTAATTTTTGCATATTTTATGCTGAATTACAAAATATCCTATTGTCAAATAAGACTCATGCAATTCAGAAAGCTTAGCCAGTATCAAACATTATAATTATTATTATAACATATATAATTTCAAAAATAAGAAATCATGAGGCACAAGCAACATAGGAAGTTATCTGGGATCTCCAGTACCACTCCCCTAATTTTATCTCATTGAATTAGAATGTCCCTCAACCCAGATTAATCTTTAGAAATTTAATGATCTAAAGCCACATCATTTATATAAAACCAAAGAAATCATATCAAATATCTTTTTGAACATTGCAGTATGAAATTAGAAATCAAGCAAAAGAAGAAATAGGAAGGCCCACAGAAGTGTGGAGATTGATAAAGCATGCTAGTAAACTATTGGGTCAATGAGGAAATCAAAGGTGGAAACAAAAAGTATCTGGAGACAAATGAAAATGAAGACACCACTTATCAGAACTTAATGTCAGTACTAAGAGTGATATTTATAGCAATTTAGATATACCTCAGGAAAAAAGAATTACAAATAAAAAAACTAAAAGCTTATACCTAAGTCACTAGACAAAGAAGAATAAAAACAAAACCAAAAGTCAGTAGAAGAAAGGAAATAATAAATTCACAGAAGAAATGAATGAAACAGAGAACATAAAGACACTCAAAAGATCAATGAAACCAAGAACTGTGTTTTTTAAGAACTAACAAATCTTTAACCAGACTCAGAGAAAACACTGATAAATAAAATCAGCAATAACAGAGGAAAAGTTTCAACAGAAAATAAAGAAATACAAGCAAGCATAAGAGATTATTGTTGCAATCATATGGGAACAAATTGGGCTATCTAGAAGAAATAAAAAAATGTTATAGAAATATGCAACATCCTAATACTGAATCACAAAGAACTAGAGAATATAAAGAGACCAATCACAAGAAAGGAAATTTAAATGGTAATCAAAATCCTCCCTAAAACAAAAGCCCAGTACCAGATGGTTTTACTAGTGAATTCCAACATCTTCAAAGTTGAAGACTCAATCCCTATTTTTCTCAAATTTTTCCAAAAATTGAAAAGGAGGGAAAAGTTCCAAGCACATTCTATGAAGTCAGCATTACCCTAATTCCCAAATGAGACAAGACTCATTTATATATACATACAAAACTATAAATCAGTATCTCTGATAAAATCAGTTGCAAAAATGTTCAACAAAATACTAGCAAACTGGTTCCAACAATACATTTAAAGAATCAGACATCTTGATTGTCATCTATTCCAGGATACAGGAATGGTACAACATATGCAAATCAATAAATATCTTATACCACATCAACCACAGGAAAGATAAAAATCATATGGTCATCTCAATAGATGCTGAAAAATGTTGCCAAAATTCGACATTTTTTTTATGTTAAAAAAGACACTCAACAAAACAAGTATAAAACAGGTACCTCCACAAATTAAATGTCAGAAATGCCAACCTCCTGGCAAGCATAGTACTCAGTGAAGAAAAACTGAAAGCTTTTTCTTTCAGGAAAAAGAGAAGACTGTCTATTCTTATTACTATAGTGTTCAGTATAATGTTGGAAATCTTAGAGAGGACAATTAAACAAGAATGGAATTTAAAAAAAATGGCAAGGAAGTAGTGAAATAATCACTATTTACAGATACTGTCATAATTAATATACATTAAAAAAATCCCAGAAAGTCTAGTTAAAAGGAAAACTGTTAGAAATAATAAATGAACACAGTAAAGTGACCAGGCACAAAATTCATATACAAAAATCTGTTGTATTTTAATACACATATAATTTATTATCACAGAAAGAAATCAGGACAGTCAATTTAAAATCACATTAATTAGAATTAAATATACTGGAATAATTTTAAATCAAAAGTGAAACACCTATACATTGAAAACTACAAGACCTTCTTGAAAGAAATAGAAGATACTAAGAAATGGAAAAATGCTTTCTATTCATGGATTGGAAGAATCAATATCACTAAGATGTCTGTATTACCTAAAGCAATAGACAGATTCAATGTTATCATTATTAAAATACCATCTACATTCATCACAGAAATAAACAAGAAAGAATGGAATTTATTTAGAACTACAAAAGATTCAACATAGCAATAATATTCATAAGAACATAATGGAGGTACATGTTCCCCAATGTTAAACTATACTACAAAGTGGTAATAAGAAATCTTAATATGAATAAAAAACAGACAAATGGATTAATGGAATAGAACTGAGAGTCCCAAAATTAAACTACATAATAAACCACTAACTAATGACAAAGTTGCCAAGAACTTACAATGGAAGAAGGAAAATTTCTTCAATAAGTAATACTGGGAACACTGGACAGTCATAAGCAAAACAATGTAAATTGACCACTATCTACAGCTATACACAAAAAAATAATATAAAAGATTAAAGGCTTGGCTGTAAAACCTGAAACCATGAAATACATAGAAGAAAACACAGGCAATACACTTCTTCATACTAACCTTAAAAATGTTCTTGGGGAATCAGCACCAATGGAAAGGGGAAAAAGGTAAAAATAAACAAGTGGGATTAATCAAATGAAAAAGTTTATGCATAGTGAAAGTTAGAAGCTACATGTGAAGTGTATGTATGTATGTATGTAATACTTTTTGAAAGAAGTGTTAGAAATATACCTCTGAAATATGCTTTTGAAAGAAGTATTCTCTCAGATCCTCTGCCCATTTTCTAATTGGTTTGTTTTTCAATATTGTTGAATTTTTAAAAATATAAAGAACTCATAAAATTGAACAGCATCAAAAAGCAAACAAAACAATTAGTAAATGGGCAGAGGATCTGAAAGAAGACTTCTCCAAAGAAGGCACAGAATGTCAACTGGCACACAAAAAGATGTACATCACCTCTTATTAAGGAAATGCAAATAAAACAGCATTGAAATATCACCTTACAATATGAGAATGACTGTTATCCAAAAGATAAGAAACAATTGTTGAAGAAGATTTAGAGAGAAGGGAAGCTTTATACACCATTGGAAAAAATGTAATTGATATAGCCATTATGAAAAACAACACGGAGATTACTCAATAGATTAAGTACAGAAATTCAATATGATCCAATAATCCCACCCTGGGTATTTACCTGAAAATAACAAGAACACTAATTTGAAGAGATTTATGCACCCTCATGTTTATTGCAGCATTGTTTATAGTTTTATTTTGACCTCAATTTTCTCTTATTTGTCTAGTCATGATACTTTATGCTTATTTTAAAAAGTTATAAAAATATGTTTTTAATCTGTCTTAGGTGAACAGTTCCATCAAAAAAGTAGTCCAATGAGACAAAATTACACATATCTCTACACAGGTATTTCCTCTGGAAAAAAAGCATTTATATTATGTTAAAAATTACAGAAAAATAAAGAGAAATGAAATACTGACACCTGTTATATATAAATGAAACTAACATATATTTGTTGTTTGAAAAATAACCAGGCATTAAAGAATACATGATTCTATTTCTATGATTCCACTTGTATGAAATACCTAGATAGAAAAGGCAAATCTATAGTATAAAGTAGCTCATTTGTTGCCTAATATAAAGCTAGAAATGATCTTTATGTGGCTGTAAATGAGTGAAGTTACTTTTCTGAATGATGGGTATGTTCTAAAATTAGATTGTGATAATATTTTTACAACTCTAAAATATACAAAATCCAACACAAATTTTCACTTAAAATGGATCAACTGCATAATAAGTAAGGTAAACTTAAATAAAGGCATATCGGTATCCACCTCCCAAAAATAATACATGTGAACAAATGCATTAGAGCATCCACAACTGTGAAAGTAACTGGTGATCTAAAAGAGGGTCAAAAACAATATTACCTGAATACCGTTTTCTTTGGCTGTAAGTTTCCTTCTACATTCAAGCATGATCACATTCTCAGCTGGAAATGTTGACTTCAAAATTATAGGTGAACACCTCGAAGCTATTGAGTAAAGAGATGGACTCTTAAAGGTTTTAAGATGAAACCCAATGTTTAATACAAAAAGTTAAGTACCTGATGTTTTTAGAAAATACAAAACTAAATTTTAAATTACTGCACGTTTTCCTTTTTTCTAGTTGATGAAAAAGCTTTAAAAACTTTCATTGTCCTTAACATCAATATTATAGTTGTGTTTTCTTATCTTTTTCTTGCAGAGAGCTTACAATAAAAGGGCAAATAGATGTGCTGACACTATGATATTACAAAAGGATTGCATTTTACTATAATCTTAAATTCATATCCTAGTCTGCCCAAGGAGGTGAGTTAGTACAAACTTTATGAATTGATGAACAGATGATGGAATGGACTAGTGAGTAACGCAGCTCATGGAGTTGTGAGGGTAACTGAAATAACTTTAACTTCTCAAACAGGGTGTCCTATGAATATAGAGTACCAGATCTGATTGTACTGTCATTCAACTCTACAGTGAGGTAATTACTTACCAAAATGAGGTGAATTATCTTTTCCCAAAATATGAAGGCTCCACTGCACTAATGTACTGGAAGTGATTATTTACCAAACGTCATTCTGATCCTTTGAAGTTAATCCAATTCACATGGTCAAAATGTGTGTATCTAGTGATTATTTACATTGAGTTATGCCATCTTTTCATCTTATATTTATATTTAAAATATTTGTATTAGTGTATTTGCGTAGCTGCTATTTTATAACCACTGGACGAATGCACAGTAAAAAATTGTTAATAATTAGATAAAATTTTGAAATGAAGCTTTTTTGCAGACTTTAAAAGCTAGCAGTTTCTATGCTGGTAGAAAGAAATTAAAATGTATAAAATAGTGAAAAAATATCTTTCTTAGAAAATATCTGGTTACTTGTTCCTACATAAAATTTGCTGTTTAAGGTCATTCATTGTGTTAACATAGACAACAACTTAAAGATGTAATCAGGATTAAGCCTCCATAAGATTCTTCATTTTTCTTTAGCATTTGATGAAAATTTTCTGTAATTAATGTCAGTCCTTTTTTACAACAACCAACTGCTTGGTATTACAAATAGAATAGTGTGCTGTAGTTTATATAAGGAGTAAATTCAGAACAGATAAATTCTTAGGAACAGTCTTCTCTCACAATATGTTCATGATTATAAAACAATATAAATAATTATTGAAGATGTGAAAATACACATGAGAAAAGTCATCTTAAAAACATTTAGTGATTTTTCTGAAATTCAATTCATTTAAGTTGATCTGGTACTATGTAAAGCATGGCTAAGGAACTAAAAAATGTAGTGCTGTATGCAAGAATCAAGCATATGCACATATATAGACTAATATTTATTTTAATATTATAAACAAACATTTTTAAAAGAACAGTTAAAAATCAACTGAATTTAAAATTGCTAAGTGAGGTATTCATCATGAATATCAGCTTCAGTTTCTACAAATACAGTGAACTACACAATCAGTGCATATGAAATTTTAGTTTTATTGTTTTCATTTATACAGGAAACAAAAGAATGAAAATGTCTATATCAAAACGTTTCAGTGGTCATGTACTATTAGAAAATAAGACAAATATGCATATTCATTCATATTGATTTGTTTCCTTCATTCATTAATGACTTCTGTTTTGTTTCTGTATAATGCTCATATTTTTCTTTTGTTTTAAAATAAAAAATGGATTTCAGTCAAAGATGGCATCAGGGTAGTTTCCTTGCTTTGCTCCCTGGAGAATAATCTGAAAGTTAAAGCACTGGTCCTGAATCCAGCAGGTTTTGTGGCTTAGGGTGAAACTGAAAAAAACTTGGGCAGCACAGAATAGCCCAGAACACACCAAAAGGGACACTAAAGAGATATGCTTCATTTAGCATTTGGTGGATAGAGAAAAACAAATGGAGGTCATGGTCCTGAGTGACAGGCTTCCTTGCAAACTACCTGACCAGTGGCACTGGGGAGGGGAGAGCTCCACTGTGTGGAGGCACAAACAATTGACCGATGGGTGGGATGTGTGGAGAACCCAGGGTGCTCCCAGCAGGCTGGGTCGCCAGTGAAAATGAGAATATGTGCCCGGCTATTTTCAACCTCCCTTACCCTCAAGACGATACTGAGCCCTTGTGGAACTCAATGACCACACAGTCAATAGCTACTTGGGTCTGGAATTCCAAAAAGGAGATATTGGCAATGCCCCAGGTATGAACTGGCTCCCTGCCCCAACTTTCACTGAAATATGGACCCGACAGGCACCTCATCCACCCCCTCATTCAACAACTTCAAGAATAGGTAACAAGATTATTGAAGCCTGGGAAGGCCAAGTATCTAAAGTCATAAACATTTGAAAAAGAGCTAAAAATTAAATAAAGTTCCACCTGCTGGAAAATAGAAGTACTAAGCTACTGCTAGAGTCACTTCAAAAAAAAAAAATAGGGAAGTAGAAAGCAGCAAAATGGGCAGATGGAAAACTACAACACCTGGCACCTTGATTCCTCAAGGCAATGTGTCATTGTAAGGAAAGAACAACCTTCCAGTATCCAACCAAAAAAACCTGGAAGATTTTATCCTCCCATCAGACACAGAGTTCAGAATTGCCAAGATAGAGGATTTCAAAACAATGATGAAAACTCAGAAACACAAATGACCCGAAATAAAATTAATGAGCCGAAAACAAAAACTGAAGCTTAGTATAAAAAAGTAACAGAGATTCAGAATGTAACAAGATCAATATCAATATCAATAGAGGAGATAAGAAATTCTGGAGAAGGCCAAGAAAGCAGAAAAGACCAAATGATGGAAGACTGAATCAGTGAACCTTGAAAATGATAATGCACAAAGGACCCAGGAAGAAATAAGAGATTGTAGTGCCAGGGAGGCAGTAGGGCAGAGCAGGGGAGCCGGGGGGCCAGGAGGCAGGCAGGCCTCCTAGTCCCATGTGAATCTTGACTCTCTGGGCTCTCTGGCATCCTCTTCTGTCTTGCCACTCCTCTGCTGCCACGCTCTGGTCTCTGCTGCCACCCTTATATTCTCAGTCCCCTGGCTCAGGTGCCCCCACTTATGCACACCCACACCACACTAGGTGCCGCCATCAGGCCTGTGTGTAAGACCACAGGAGTTGATCATTGATGCTAATGGCAGGGGAGGGAGGGAATCTGATCACTTCTATTTACCCCCACAGAGATATGTGAAGAAAAAATTGAAAAAAGGAAAGACAATGTAAGAATAATGGGTATTCCAGCTGGGGAAGAGAAGGTAGCGGATTTCTTATTCAAAGAGATAATAAGGAAAATTTCACAAACCTGGGGATAGAACTAAATATATGTCTGTGAAGCTAAAAAAAAAAAAAATCCATGTTATCTAAATATCACGTGGCCTACTGAACAAGATACATAGTCTTGAAACTTCCAGGCGTTCAAGACGAAAAATCTTGAGCATGGTTAGAGAAAAACAATAACAAATAACCTATAAAGGTACTTCCATCAGGCTTATATCATACTTCTCTGAAGCAACCAGACACACAGGGAAAGTGGAAAGACATTCAAAATACTTAAAAATCAAATCTGCCAACCAAGAATACCATACTTTGTGAGACTCTCCTTCATATTTGAGAGAAATAAAAGGCCTTCCAGACAACCAGTAGTAGACCAACTTTGCAAATACTAAACTTTCTCTACAAATCTGTTGAAAGTAGCAAAATTTTATGTCTCAATAATAAACCTTAATATAATTGGACTTAATTTAGCAATCAAAAAGCACACGGTGTCTACTTTGATGAGAAACAAAAACAAACTTTCTATTGTCTCCATGAAACCTATCTGAACTCCAACGATAAATATAATTCAAATAAAATGGTTGGAAAACAATCCTACAAGCAAATGGGATTACAAGACAGGCAATTATAGTATACATATATCAGATAAAATTAACATCAAGATTAAAAATGGAAGAAGAAACAGAGGTAAGCATTATATCATGATTAAGGGAAAAATATATCAGGAAGCAATATCATTCATCCAATATGTATGCAAAAAACAAAGATACAGACAACCATTAGCAAACCTGAAAACAAACAATGGCAAAATCACAATTCAACACCCCACTCTCATCATTGAACACATCAATCAGGCAGAAAAACAGGGAAATTATAGCCTTAAATTGGATCACCTGGGCTTAATAGACATTTATAGTATACTTCATCCCCCTAAAACTGAGTACACATTCTTCTAAGTGCACGTGAAACATTTTCCAGGATAGACTATGTGCTGAATCACAGAAAAAAAGTCAGTAAATTTGTGAACACTCAAATCGTATCAAATGTCTTCTCTGTTCACAGTGGTATCACCACAAAAGAGAGCAGGAAAAACCTCTAATTTCTGGAAACTCAGCGAAATAGCACTGAATGATATGGGTTAATGATGAAATCAAAGGAGAAATCAAAAGGATTCTGAAAACAAAATTGAAGACGTGAACTACCAAAATCCAAAGATGCAAAAGTACTAATATATATCTCTGTATATATAAATATTATATTAATAAACACAGTTTAACATAAGAGCTACAAAAATCTTAAAAATAAGAAAAGGAGACAGGAAAATGTAATTTGCTAATAGACTTGAAAAATATTTACTTTCCTCTATGAGCAAATAAAAAAAAAAATCAAAACAAAAAAATGAAATGTAAAAAATTGCTTGTTCTATCCTGTATTAGAAAGAAGGTATATATGTCACAAAGAGATTAAATAACTTCCTTTAGATCTCAGTTCTCATATCCTTATTTTGTGACTACAGATTTTTTTATCTTTTAAATGGAGACAATAATAACATAATGGGACAATCTTGAGAATTCAATTTGATAACTTATCGTGTGTGTATATGACATTCCCTCCTTTATCACCAAATAAGTTCTCCAGCTATGATCTATCCATCAATTCTTAACATAAAAAATTGTGGCTAGATCTTGCATCAAGATTTCTAGTGGTACAACTTCTCACCTATTTTTGTAAGGTAACTTTGAAATTTAAAGTAAATTTCAAATAAGAGGGCCTCCATGGTGGCACAACGGGTTAAGTGTCAGCATGATGAAGTTATCCAGAGTCACTGAAGCACAAGTTCAATACCCAGCCAGGGAGCTTCCCACATGGTGCAGCAGACTTCTCTCTCACTCACTGCTCCCCTCAACAGTGTGCTTCAGTAGATCTGTTGTTCTGCTTCCCACTCTGTCTTTGGTGAATCCTCTCACCACCACACGCTTCTGGCCTACACCCCAGTTCTTGTATGCATAAATAAATCAATCTTTTAAAAAATTTTCAAGGGCCTCCCTGCTGGCACAGCAGTTAAGTGCTACGCTGTGGAGCTGTTGGCAGCGGCCATGTGAGTTCGACACCCCGCCGGGGAGATCCCCACATAGCACATCAGACTTCTCCTGACTCACCCACGGCTCCCCTTAGCAGTGTGTTTCCATAGATCTGCCTGTTCTGCTCCCCAATATGTCTCTGATGAATACTCTCGCCACCCACGCCTCTGGCCTGTACCCCTGCTTGCATGCATAAAAAATAAATCTTTAAAAAAAAAAATTTCAAATCAGAGTTTTTATTCAAAATTAAACTTTTGTGATAATGCTTACTTTTATCAAGTGCTTTGACAACTCTTAAAGGCACAAATGAATAAAAATATGAGTTTTAAATTAGACAATTTCTCTTTTATCTTAAGCTGAATAAATAATGATTCTAAACACTGAAAGAAACTCAAAGGTTCTTCACACTGGAAAAGTTGTATGCATCTTTTCATAAATAAATGTAACTCATATTATTAACAAATTAGGCATAACTGAAATAAAATGAAATAACTGAAACAGAAGTATGAGATAATATAAATATGAAAAACACTATTTAATTTTAATTAGCACTCAGAACATAAGATTTTTCAGTAAAATGGGGTCTATTAACCTTGATTATTGACCCAGTCAACATCACACACACTACCAAAATATGTTACAAAGTAGGGTAACAACCTGGCAACTCAAACAAATGCTTCCAGAAACTACAGAAAGTAGTAGTGAAATACATTATGGAGTGATTGTCGCCTTCAAATTTCAGTTTTTCCAAACAGACACCCTACCAACTGGGAAAAGATTGTTGCACACAATACATCTGATGAAGGACTGATAACAAAAATTTACAAGGAACTCACACAACTCAACAAAAACAAAGCCAATAACCCAATCAAAAAATGGGCAGAAGAGCTCAAAAGGCACTTCTCCAAAGAAGAAAAGCAAATGGCCAACAGATACATGAAAAAATGCTCAACATCACTTATAATCAAGGAAATGCAAATCAAAACCACTATG